>VIBL01000439.1:0-166814 GCA_008271625.1 Lutraria rhynchaena | reverse complement strand
AAGTTACACTCGATGATGTCTTCATATTCGTCAACTGAAAAATAACCTTTCTTCTTTATACATTCCATCATTTTTACCGTCGGCAAAGTTGGCAGGCGGAGATGATAAAACGCATCTCCAAGAATATCACGAATATTCTGACCTGTTTCCTCCTTCCCCAGTTCTGACAGTTTTATCTTTGCCCATTGTTCGATTCTGTGATATATAATGTCCTCAGGAGCATAGAATGTGTCACCTTTAAGTATGTAAGTCAGTCCGTCTTTTGAAACTTGCAGGAATCCGTTTGTCGTTATCACGGCGTTGACGTTTTTGTCAATGTATTTGCAGCAAATATCTCGCATAATTGTCAGGTCATATTTCAGTGCAAAGTCTAGTGTGTTACAAACGTTGGACGTGGCTATGTTGTTTTGCAAAAACAATGCGCAATGATCCACCAGGTACGTTATCTGATACATGTGTGCCATCTGCAGCAAGTCTATTGCTTCATCAACCCTTTCTAATTTAGCATCGTCAGTATACATAAACCTGAAATATAAACGCTAATACTGACTATTAATGTGAAGGCGTATATCCCTTGAATTCTCGATAAAATATTACAAATAAAGTAAAAAGCTTTCAGAGATGAAGCGGATATGTACATTCATACATTTTATAGTCCTTTACGGACCAAAGACGCGCTCATAAAATTGCTACATCTTTCTACCAGAAGAGAAATATTGTACTGAATTTCACATACCTTAACATTTTATTAAAAATGTTTACGTCAGCGTCGGGAAAGTCAAACTCATTCTTGCTTTCACTGCATGTTCCGAAAAACATAGCCTCAAAGACTGGGCTTCTGGATGCGAGGATCATTTTGTGGGCTTTTAGAGGACGATTTGTGCTTTCGTCTCCACATCTAATGATTATATCTGCCCAGCGATTGTTGACATGCATCTTAAGCAAGCTAGTACTCAGGTTGCAATCAATTTGCCAATCTCTATCCTCTGGTAAGGGCAATAGTTCTTCGCTTTTCCTTGCAGCAGGCGGCTGCTCTGTTTCTTCTATAGTTCTTAACTCCTCATTATGATGACCTTGCTCTGATGGCTCATTGGTAATTGTGTCAAGTTCCATTGTTGGATTTATAGGAAACTGTCAATAAAAATAGGAATATTTGCAAGAAAAAAACTCCCCCGTACCTAGCGAACATATAGATACAATTGCCCACTGTTCATCTGCTTAAACCTTCACACATTTGTATTCTAATGTCGGTCATATCGTGCAACTACCTCACTTTAGAGGACCAATAACGCATTTTGCATTTTCATTACACAATAAGAGATATTTGCTAAAAGAAATAGATTCATCACAAGATTTCCCTGTAAACGTTAACCGCTTGGACGTTTCTTGTTTTCAATTTGTGTAACTCTTTTTCATGATTTCAAGATGTAGAGACGAGTAAAATTGTGTTCAATGTTCAAGTTGCTTTCGAGAGTCAAGTACACATTGTATTATATCGTTATTTACAAATTAAAATTCTTTTCTTATTACTTGAAGGTTTTTGACAGTCTGTGTTAGTTCATAACACAGTAAGAATACATTTCAGCATATTTTATGGTTTATGATTTCAGCTGGTTTTCTTCAAAATCTTCTAAAAGATAACGTTTGATTGAGTTTAAAAACAATTGTATTTCGATAGCAATTTTCATTTCCTAAAATCGTAAAAAAATAAGAATTAACTTAAGTATAAGCTAAAACTTCTTACCTTTTTAATATTTCTTTTCAAGGACTCAAGTGTATTCAAACCGTATTGTAATTGACAAGAATATATGAATATCAGGTTAATATGTCAAAATCATTATAATGCAGCTTATATAACATAAATGCGCACAATAATTGAATCGAATAAATAAACTATTGTTTTTGTACCTATATTCTTACTGAAGTACAACTTATGTTTCAGTAGACTTGGAAATGATATCTAGCGACAATCGTAATTGATTACAAAACCGGATTTGGTATGCTCGAGTGAATCGGGAGTTATTGTACGAAGATCCCGTGTTTCGGAAATCAGTTTTAGCGACCGCGTCAGAGGAACTTAACCCCAAAATTCAAATTCGATGCCTAAGAGGAAGTTTAAATTATCTCAAGACGGACTTATATTTCAACACGATATTTCAACAAAAAATATTGATTGTTGATGTTTATCAAATGTTTTGCAAGGAGGAGGACCCACATCTAGATGGAAGTACTGTGGGGACAGTACGCTCGAGTACCGTTAGCGGTGACAAAGGGTTAAAGAGTTTTTTATTCCCAATGCAAAAGCGGGGTTTTGTCTATGGTTTTACCAAGGCGATTCGACCACCGTTTACTCAATTATTAAGTATTAGACAGACAAATATTTAGTGTATACATTGTAATATATAAAGAAGAATATATATATTACAATGTATACACTAAGTATTATTAAAAAAACATATTATTAAAATTTCATTCAACATTGTAAAATGTTCACATATGTATATTGGTCGTTCCTCAATAGAAGCGTCCCCTCGCAAAATACAGATTGAGTTTGTTTTTTATTTGATAGAAAGTTTTGTAGAGATGAGTATTGACAAAAAAATTTACACGTCTCAATCATGGAGCAAGAAGAAATAGAAGATTTTGGTGGATAACAGACTACGTTCCGTTATGGCAGAACATAAGCAGTCCATGCTGGCTGATATGGAAAGGCTATTTGACAAGTGGACATTCTAATTTAGAACAATTAGATAAAATATCCAGCATTTTGAGAGGTTTATCAAAGTTTAAACGGAAATCTAACGAGTTTCAATTTCAACATAAAGCTAAAGTGAATACAGTGAAACGACAGACCAGTTGTTACAGAACAATAAAATTGACGAAGCTAGAACAAAAATAGCAGAAGGTAAAATATCGTAATTTTGCAAATCCCATACAAAGAATGATAGACGTTTGACTTTTAAAACAAAACCTTATTTTTCAAAAAAATGTTATATTTCTATCAAAACTTTTGTTCTTACCCAGTCGTCGTTTTCATGAATAAAATTGAATATAAGTCGATAGCCATTCTTCAAGAGTTTATAAGTTTACAAAATAAAATATAATAAAGTACAACTGTGTTTACATAAGTCAATGTAAAAATAATTGTTTTTCATGCGAAATAATTCACAGAAGCGAGACGGCCAGTGTGTTATTCTAAACAGGTATAGTGTTTGGTCGCTCAAATCAGATACCGCCTCGTACACTATTGTCAGGAAAACACGTTACATAGTTATTTAGTTATGAAAATAAAATTTAGACGTTTATTCCAGAGAAAGTTGAAAACCGTTCTTTACAAAATTTATTAGCAATATTTAAACATACGTGTAGTTTATTTCCGAAATTACAGAACATTTAGATAGATATACACTTGAGATAAACTTGTTGAAAGCAAAACAAAATTATAATCAACAGAAGAGACTGATTTGCTTCCTATATTTCCAGGAAAAGAGATTATAGCTTATCGACAGAAGCTAATCAAAATTGCAGATAGTTCTGAGCTTGGTCGGACGATGGTTGAGGAATATGAATCAAATCCTCTTGCCGACGGATCGGACGACGAGAAGAAGATGAACAGGGCGGCTCGTGAGGCCGGGCGGAAGCAACGCTAAGAGCGGACCAAAAGAAATTGTCTAAGAGATATAGACCTTATATGAAACGTCCTCCTACATCCACGATGGTTGGACCATACGTCCAAGCACAGTGCACTTCTCAACAGGTACCACAACAACCACAGACTATTCGAAGACCACCGGGTTTGTGCTTCGTGTGCGACCAAGCCGGTCACTGGAAAGGATCTCCAGAGTGTCCTTTAACAACTAGGCCTGACAATATGTTAAGTATAAGAAATGTTATAAGAATGCTATTCCACCAGTAGAAAGACTGAAGAAACATATGCCAAAGTGGATGGAAGCTACAGATAGCAGGTACATTTTAGATGTTGTTGATCATGGTTACAGGTTGCCTTTTAGAATCGTTCCAGAAAAGGTTATGTTAAAGAACAACAAATCAGCCAGAGAAAATACCGATTTTGTAAGTACAGAAATAGAAAATTTATTGTCCAAAGGAATTATATCTGAAAGTCAGTCAGTACCTCATGTAGTCAATCCACTGGCGGTAGCATACAACAAAAAAGGTAAACCGAGATTGGTTTTAGACTGCAGACATATAAATCCTTTTTTACTTCAATTCAAAATCAAATTTGGAGATATCAAAATTGCTGAAACAATGTTCAAAGAAAATTCCTTTCTGTTTACGTTCGATCTTAAGTGTGCATATCATCACATAGATATCTTTGAACAACACAAGACCTATTTAGGATTTTCATTCGTACAAAATGATAAAACAAAATTTTACGTTTTTAATTCACTCCCATTTGGCATAAAAACAGCAGGTCACATTTTCACCAAAGTAATGAAAGTAGTTGTTTCATACCTGAGATCAAGATCACACAAGATCATAATGTTCCTAGATGACGGGATAGGTTCTGAAGAAAGCTATGACGCAGCTCTATTATCAAGTGAGAATACAAGAAAAACAATCCTAGAATTTGGTTTTCTTTTAGCTGACGAAAAATGTAATTGGGAACCGAGCCCGAAAGTCACGTGCTAGGTATGAACAAAAATATGCTGCTCATCTCAGAGGAGAGAATACAGAGGATAGAAGCTATATTACATTCTAGCATTTTCCAAATCGAGCATAGCGAAGAAAATATAATTTCAGTGAGGCATTTAGCTAGTGTGGTAGGTCACATTATCTCTTTACATAGCGTATTATTGAACAAAACACGTCTCATGACAAGAGAATTGCTAAAATGCATAAATGCAAGAGACAGTTGGAACACATGTGTCAAAGTCACTGAAAATACAATGAAAGAAATGCTTTTCTGGAAAGCAAATGTGCGATCTTTAAACGAGAAAGGTAGCATACTCATTCATGATCACGTGTATTATTACAACGTGTTTGTCGATGCAAGCAGTTTTGCATACGGGGGTTACATCGAATAGGTAGACAACTGTTTTGTCACTTAAGAGTCGTTTTCAGAGTTTAAAAGTAATCAAATGACCCAACAAATGGTTTCAACATATCCAAGTTATGCCATGTCCCCATTGTGGGGGAAGTTACATGAGATTAAAGTTTCACCCTGCAGAGCAGGCAGTGTTAAAAGAAAAGTTACACTGTCTGACGTAGACACGTTACACGAAGGTAACGATATGTCCTGTAGAACGGACACGGTACAAATTAATAGTATGACCACTGTGGTGGGAAATGTACACGAAAATAATGATATACCATGCAGAACGGGTACAGCGCAACAAGAGGTAGGTCCGTTGAATGAAAGTAGAGTGAAGTCCTGTAGAGAGGACACTATATAAGATAACACGAAGTCTCCAGTAGTAGATAAGATGGTATATGAATACATAGAAACACCCAGCAGAGTGGGCACAATAAGAAACAATAATGCATCCCAGAATGTGGGGATAGAAAAAGTAAGAAAATCTGATTTTCATAAAACTGAATATAAACAAACAAATGTTACGTGTCTTGAGAAGGGCTTAAGCAACAGAGGTTCAGAGTTTGAATTTCACGGGTATGGAGTTATCGGAGATATCGGTTAAAATCAGAATGTTTGTTTAGTTAGATTCTTATGTTAAAATCTTTTCAGATAATCAAAATGTAAAATCAGTTCTATTAAATGGCAGCAGAGTGCCAAGTATCCACAAAAGTGTACTGCAACTGAACAAACTTTGTGAAAAAGAAAATATTTTGCTAAGTCCAGAGTGGATTCCCAGAGAAGAAAATGAAAAAGCAGATTTTGCTAAGAAGATGCTACGATTGTGATGATTGGAGTATTTCTAAAAATGTTTTGTTTATTAGACAAGAGCTGGGGGCCACATACTATTGATAGGTTTGCTTCACATTTGAATAATAGATGTATTAAGCTTAATTCTCGATGGTGGTCCCAGGTACAGATGGTATAGACGCATTGATCCAACAATGTAATAATCATGTGAATTGGTTAGTTCCACCTCCAAGACTGACAGCCAGTTGCTTTAATAAAATTGGAACAGAGAAAGCCAATTATACAATTATCATACCGATGTGGAAAAGTGCTCCATTTTGGCCCTGTTTAATTAACAAAAATGGAAGTTACAATTAATTTATTAAAGATTCGCTAAATCTCAGCAAGCTCAATGTCGTTGCTCCAGGAAAAGGCAATAATGGTTGTTTTTCAAAATATCCACTTTCTTTCAATATGCTCGCTTTAAAATGTAAATTCTAAATAAATTACGTACGTAAAAGATTATTGAATGAATATTCTAACAGCATCGTATTTTGACAGGTATTAACCTAAAAAATAATCACAAGAGGAAATGCGAGGACGCTGGCATAAGAGGGGACGATTGTAATACATTGATCGAACACATGGCGGATTATTTTCTTCAATCCAAGCACGGTAATTAAATACAATAACAGTTTTTCAGCATTTGAAAAAAATTGTGAAAGTAAAAATGTGACAGCTTTGCCATCCCAATCAATTACTGTTGCTTTATACATTACTCACCTAATGGATTCTGGAAAATCAAATCACGTCATTTCCGGCGCTGTTTACGGCATTAAATGGGGTCATGATTTGAACGATTTCAACGATCCTACCGAAAGTAAAACCGTGAAACCACTTTTTAATACAGCAAAACGTGTTTGCTCAAAACCAGTTGAAAAGAAAGACGTGATTTCTACAGAAATGATACAAGATCTTTGTTATGCTTTCAAAGATTCGTCTGATGTGATTGATTTAAGAGATATGGCCATGATCATGTTAATTTATTCCGGATTTCTTAGAATTAGTTAAGTGTGCAATCTTCGTTGCAACGGCATAATATTCAATAATGATCACATTGTTCTCAAAATAAGACATAGTAAAACTGACGTGTACCGCAATGGTGCTGAAGTTGTAATATCAAAGGGCACATCTTTTACTTGTCCGCTCATTTTATTACAAAAATTTGTTAACAGAGCAAATCTGTCTCTGTCTTCTGATAAGTTTTTGTTCAAACCAGCTTTTAGATCGGAGAATGAATAGTCTCGTATAAAGAAAAATAAGAAACTGAGTTACACTAGGTCACGTGAATGTATTAAAGCAAAATTAAATATTGTCAAGGTCAAGGACACGTCGAGCTCACAGACGTGTTTTTATATTGCTCTTCAATTATTGCTTTCTTTTGATAAAAATCAACAACAATTGGAAGTTAATTTATGCAAAAAAGGGACTTTGGAAGTATAGATTTATTCAGTGCTTAACTTTATTAAAACATGCATTGGTAAACATTATTTATCTGGTTAACTTTGGAGATATACTGAACACATTGTAAAAAACCGGTTTTCACGTGTCAATAGAGATAGGTGTGGTTGTTTGTGTAACCTAAAATTTGTGTTTTTGACATTGGATCACTGCTATATTTGCAGAAATACGGATAGATAGAAATAAACGTAAGTTACACTAAAATTTATTATGTCTGCAAAATCAAAAATTAAAACACGCACCGCAAAAACGACCGCCGAACACCAACCGCAAACAAAACTAGATAATATCCGAAGAACAATGGAACAACAAATATAAGCCCTTAGCAACCAGTCTCTGATAGACATTATGAGTAATTTTGAGAAAAAATAGATAAATTAGCTTCACAAGAATATATTGAAGCAAAAATAAAGAATCTAGTGACTGAAAAATTTGTTAAAGAGTACATTGATACGATTAGAGATGAAATAACCAAGCAATTGAAAATGGAAGTGGATAGGATACATACAGATTTTAACGTTATAGTAGAAACGATGAACAACCAGGAGGAAGAAATGCATGATCTAAGAGAAGAACTGAAAAAAATAAAGGAAGAAAATAATGAACTTAGGTCGCATTGCAAATCAATCGATGATAAATTGAATGAGCATTGATACAAAATGAAAGTCAATGAAACGAATATAAACAACTTAGAGCAATACACTCGGAACAATAGTGTAAGAATTTACGGAATAGATGACAGGGATAAAACTGAATCCGCAAACAAAAGCAGTGGTCATGTGATCAAACTATTAAATGATCGCCTACAAGTGAAACTAACACCATCCGAAATTGACATAGCCCATAGAATAGGACCATTTAGACAAATGGAAACCGTCCAATTCTATGTAAATTTGTATCAAAAGCAACAAAAAAACACGTTATTAGACACCGCAAACAATTGAAAGGCTCCCCTGTTGTAATCCGGGAGGATCTTACCCTAAAAAATGCAAAACTGTTGGAATCGGTATCGGCTTTAGACGACGTAAAAATAGCTTGGACAGATGAAGGAAGAATTATAGCGTCACTTATCAACGGGAAAAATGCGATTTGACATTACGTCCGATTTAACAGCTCAACTCATCACCGCAGAAGAACGAAGTAAATTGAATCAAACCAAGTAATAAGTTTTGACAGCTAACACGTGTTAATGTTTAATGTGAATCAGACCGTGAAATAACCTAACCATTTGATTAGTCAATAGCACCTACCCAGATTATGATGACGTTTTCCACTCCTTGACAAGGATTGTTAGGAAACTACACACACGACGAGAAATGTGCAATAGAGTAATTATAAAAAAACTAATTTTGGTATTTTATAACGCTCATGAGGATGTATAATGAATTAGTTATACTTAAACTCTCGATGTTTAATATTTTCCAAGCATTTTGTCAATTTTGTAATATGATATATGCGTGAAAGATACTATCTATTTATAACTTCACTAAACTGAAATTAACACGAAGGTCAAAGGTCACGTCTCACTCATGATAACACTTGTATTGGTTAATTGTACGGCATTATCGCTCTGTAATGATGGCCTAAGCAGACTTCATGATTAGTGAATCGTCTTAATGTAATGGCAAAAAATACGTTAAAAGTTTTATGGTGTGTTGATATTTTGTTAACTGCTTGCAAGTTTATGCACATTGTACTCATGTATATTTAAAGTAATGTCTGTATGTTTTCTTTTATTCCTCAGTCATGAGTGTTGAGGGTAGTCACCAGGTACAGAGATGTAACCTTGGAAGCTCTCGTAGATTGGGTATTCATTGTCTTTTCTTTGATCCTCTCTGTATCATTGGAGTATGAGAGCGCGTGAATATACGTCTATATGTATACGTTTATATATATATATATATGTGTGTGTGTATGCATGTATGTATGTGTGTATGTGTGTATGTATATATGTATGTATGTGTGTATATGTGTATATATATGTGTGTATGTTTTGATGTATTTAAGTGCACGCAGGTATGTATGTACGTATGTGTGTACGTATGTATGTATGTACAAGTGTAAGTGTGTGAGTGTGTATGTATGTATATGTTGGTGTGTATATGTATGTGTATCATTGCAAATGAATACAATAAAGTTATACTTCCTTTAATGATATCTCCCTAGTTACCAGTTCTCTTATTACATTCTCTCATTTGTTAAACAAATGTGCATTTTTACTACGACCAAATTCCTCTATTTTTGCTATTTTCAATGTTTTTTCAGGCTCTTTTTAGTAAGTCACAATATATGTAGAAATCATTACTTGAATGAGACAATGAAGACATCTGTTCAGGTGGAAAGTTTTTACACGAGATGCAGTGTTTATGTGAATCTTGAAATGTTGTGCTTGTCATGGTTGATTGATTGTTGTCCAGAATAGAAATTTAAGAGGTAAAATTTAAGTCTAAGATATGTCAGGAGAAATAAAGATTGCTTCCATGAATGTACAGGGATTAAATGACATAAACAAAAGACGAGATATTTTTTAGTTTTCTAAAATCATACAATTATAACGTGATATGTCTTCAGGACACTCATTTTACTGACAATGATAAACTTAGTACTAGGAGTATGTGGGGATATGACTGCTTTTTCAGTAACTTTTCTTCTAAGTCCAGAGGTGTATCGATTTTAGTTAATAATAATTTTGACTTTACCTTCAAAAATATAGAGAAAGATGATAATGGTAATCTCTTAATCCTTCATTTCACTTCATATAACATTGATATCGCTCTCTTTTGTATTCATGGACCTAAAAATGACCAGCCTAAATCCTATGATGTAATTGGTTCAAAATTGTCTAATATAGAAAATCATTGTATTATTGTTGGGGATTTTAATCTTGTTCTCTGTCCAGAAATGGATTTATTAAATTATGTCAATGTTAATAACCCAAATGCCGGGAAAAAAGTTCTAGAAATTATATTTGATTATACTCTTATTGATTGTTGGCGAGAAGAACATTTAGAAGAAAAGAAATTTACTTGGTTAAAAAAGAATCCTATCAAACAAGCAAGACTTGATTTCTTTCTTATATCTAGTTTCCTGTTTTTTTATATAGTTTTTTATAACAAATAAGAACTACTGTAATGTGTTCTAACTTTTATTATTTTAACTATATTAACTGAACATTGATGAGATGTTAACCTTATGGAAGCTGGTAGTAAAAAGCGCTGGGCTTATCAGTGCTTGTTCTATTATACTGGACACAGGAATAGACTGGCCATAATGCAACATCTCCCTTTTTAAGCATGAAACAAAAAATAATATGGCAACACTGCTAACATTCAAAACACACAATAATTAATCATTAATATAACATAAGCAATTCAATATACTATGTAATTAAATCAGCAACCTAACATACATTCTATTAGTATTTGGAACAGTTAACTGCAGATCAAAGAAACACATAAATCAATTTAACACCATATAATCGTTTGATCATTTTCAAAATGAATTCACACAACTGTTCTCAATTCTTCAACTGATTTATTAACATTACTAGACTGTGAATGTTAGCGGAAGTCAATGCCCATTGATCAAACTAACTGTTCATACGTTCAATGAATAGTTCTGTACATTTGAGTAACTGTCCATTACATTGGCATCACTGAGATCTTTATCAGCTATCATTATACAGATGTTATGATTTTAGGCTTGACCTTCCTGCCATATCTTGTAACATAAATAGGCTTATTATTGTTAGAAACAGACATTTCTGAGTTACTTTGCTTTGATACTGGACATTCAAGTATATCATGTGGATGGCAGGTGTCACTTTCTGACATTTCCTGATTATCAATATCCGGAATCACTGGCATGCTCTCGTTTGTTTTTAATAAGTGTCGTCTGTTTCGCCTGTAAGAGACTCCATCTGGTGTCTCAACTGTATATGACCTATCAGTATGTTTATTTGTGACAAATGCTGGTTGCCATGTTTTGTCCTGTGCTTGTATGCGTGCTGAGTCACCTATGTTTAATTGTGGTAACGCTTTTGCAGTTTTGTCGAATGAGAATTTCTCTCTCATTTTATTGTTTTGAAGTTTATTTCTGACTGAACTTTGAGATATTTGATGTGGAATCAGTAAACTTTTTGTTGTTGCGAGCACAGACCGTAATTGTCGTGACATGAGAAGTTCAGCAGGACTATAGCCAATACTTAGGGGTGTGACCCTGTATTCAAGAATAGCCAACAATGGATCATATTTACTTTGTTTTGCTTTGATGAAGATTCTTTTACATATTTTAACATAGATTTCAGCAAAACCATTCCCTGACGGATGTCTCGGGCTTGATGTTACATGTTTAAAATCCCATTCTTTAGAGAATTTTACGAATTCTTCTGAGATGAAACATGGCCCATTATCAGAAATTACCTTTTCGGGTATTCCCATACTAGCAAATATTGATTTGATACTGTTGACCACTGTTACCCCTTTTAAATTGGGAATTTCTTTAACCTCAAAATAATGGGAGTAATAATCTACAACAACTATGAAATTTCTATTATCCCAGGAAAACAGATCCGTGGCGACATTTTGCCAAGGATACTCAGGTATTTCATGACACAGAAGAGGTTCTTTTTGGTTTGAGCTTCTATGCTCAAGACATATACTACAATTTGAAACGAACTGTGTTATATCGTTTGATATTCGTGGCCAGAACATTATATGACGAGCTCTCTGCAAACATTTTTCAATGCCCATGTGACCTGCATGCAGAATTTTCAACATGCTCGACCTTAATGCTTTGGGTACTACAATTTTATGACCCTTCATTATTATGCCATCAATAACTGTCAATTCATCCCGGTAATTCCAGTAATCTATAAGTGCCGCCTTGCACTGTTTTCTACAATCAGGCCAACCTTGTAATATTTCCTGACGTAACAAAGACATCTGATCATCCTGATCTGTCTCTTGTCTAATTTCCTGCATCTTTCTGTCACTTACAGGTAAGCTTGACATGACCATGTTAACCTGTGAGTCAGCATTTTCTGACAAGGCAGAATATGTGTCCTTAAGTGACCTACGAGATAAAGTATCAGGGAGAGGTATATCTTTACCTGGACGATATTTGACCTCAATATCATAAGGCTGCATTTGCAGGAGCATACGCTGTAAGCGTGCTGGTGCACAATGCAAGTTTTTCTTAAAAATGGGGATCAGCGGAAGATGGTCTGTTTCAACCAAAACTTTCCTACCATATGCCCAGTCATGGTAACGTTTAAGACCAAATAGAATACCGAGACATTCAAGTTCAATCATAGCATAATTCTTTTGACTTGATGTAAGTGACTTTGAGGCATAGGCTATAGGCTTACCCTCTTGAAATAATGTTGCCCCTAAACCAGTACGACTACTGTCAGTCTGCAACAATAACGGTTTCTTTGGATCATAATACCCTAGGACTTGACCTGGTGTAGTAATTATGTCCTTAACTTTTTGAAAGGCCTGAATCTGTGGTTTGTCCCATGAAAACTCACAGTTCTTTACTAACAACTGTCTAAGAGGACTTGTAACCTCTGACAGTTTTGGAGCATATCTCGCTAGGTAATTGACCATACCCAAAACAGTTTGGATTTCTGTCTTATTGGTAGGAGCTGGCATGTCCCTGATCGCAGTCACCTTATCTGGATCAGGTTTAAGACCCTCTGAAGTCAATAAGTGACCAAAATATTGTACTTCAGTTACCCCTATTTCTAATTTAGTATCATTTAACCGTATGCCCTTTTCTCGTGACCTTTGCAAAACGGCCCTTAGATTCTGGTCATGTTCTTCTCGAGTTCGACCGAACACTAACAAGTCATCAACAATAGCAACAACCCCATTTAGGCCCAGAAAACATTGATCAACAGCTCGAATGAATTCATCTCCGCTTGACCTAAGACCGTACGGTACACGTAGGTAACGGTATCTGCCCCACATTGTATTGAATGTTGTTAAATAGGATGACTCTTCATCAAGTTTGAGAGCCCAATAACCCTGTCTTGCATCTAGTTTCGAAAAGAACTTTGCATTGGTGAGAGACGGAAGTATGTCATCTAACGTTCTCATGGGATAGTGCGGACGAAGTATGGCTTTATTTAAGTCATGGGGATCTAGACAAATTCTTAGTTTGCCATTAGGTTTTTCTACCACCACCATTGAATTGACCCATTCTGTAGGTGTGTTGACCTTAACAATAACCCCAAGCTTTTCCATTTTTTCTAGTTCAGATGTGCACCTATCCCTTAAGGCTACGGGTACTTTTCGAGGTGGATGAACAACTGGTTTTGAATTTTCTGACAAATGAATTTTACAGTAACCCGAAATCGAGCCTATCCCTTTAAAGAGGTCCGGGAATTCCCTCAATACTGATTGTCTAGACATGTTACCTGTCTGACCATGGGAATCCACTGAATAAGCGAACTTGATTAACCCGAAGTCGATTGAAGTTTGAAGGCTTAACAACGGTCGGGATTTTGTTTCAATTACATGGAAATCTACTACAGACGATTTTCCTGAATGGCTGCAGTGCAATGAAATGATACCCTTTGATAATAACGGTGTTCCATTGTATGTAGATAATTGCATGTTTGTTGGTTTGAGAGCTACTTTAACTCCAAGATCTTGACAAACAGAAAATGGCAAAATATTTAACCTGAGATCCTGTATCTAATTTGAATTTAATTAATCTATCATTTGGTCCTACTGCCATATCAACAAACACCTGTCCATTTATTATCTTTGACTCTACACTGTCAACAAATGTGTCTGAATCATAGAATTCTTCACACTTTGATTTACTGTCAATGTTATTTACATTGTTTGCTCTGCACATCGATGAAAAATGATTTTTCTTTTTGCAATTGTAACATTGCTTTCCGAATGCCGGACAGTTTCCTTTTTTATGGTTTCTGCCACACTTGAAGCATTTCCCGATTTGTCCATCTTCTGACGACGATGTTCCCTTGGGTTTATACCGTATCCTGGATCTTGAAATTTCATTCGTCTGGTTGGTACGTTTGTTTCGCACTAGGTCAACTGACTTTGACTGGCTAGTGATACTCATACCTTTGAGTTGCTCTTGTGCATACTCAAATGACTGGCAAATATGTACAGCTTTGTCCAAGCTCAAACTGTCACCTTCATTAATTAATTTCTTTCGAATTTTCTCTGAGGAAATACCAAAAATCAACTGATCTCTGATCATCTCTTCCCTATACGACTCACCAAAATTACAGTCACAAGCAAGAGTTTTCAATGTAGTGATAAACTGCTCGATCTTGTCACCATTCTGAGTCTGATTTCGGAATTTATATCTGCTAAACACAGAGTTTGATTTTGGTTGAACATATTTTTCAAAGGCATCCGCAATTTTCTTTGTTGACTTTCTTTCGTCATCGCTCAAAGACAGTGTGTTGTAAATTTCTCTCCCCCTCTCACCTATCCAGAGAAGTAGGTAAGTCACTTTAACACCTTCATTTTTCTCTTTTAGAGCGCCTGCGAAGATTAGCTCAACATGTTGCCGGAATTTCCTGAATTTATTTAACGTGGCATTTTCCCAGTCCATAATTGGTGTTGGTACACCTGTTAATTCCATTCTCACAATGTTTTTGTCCTTCAAATCTTGTTAATTAATTTTCCAATGATATATAATTAATCACTTCTGACACCATGTTTTGTTATATAGTTTTTTATAACAAATAAGAACTACTGTAATGTGTTCTAACTTTTATTATTTTAACTATATTAACTGAACATTGATGAGATGTTAACCTTATGGAAGCTGGTAGTAAAAAGCGCTGGGCTTATCAGTGCTTGTTCTATTATACTGGACACAGGAATAGACTGGCCATAATGCAACATTTCCTATTCTCGAAAATTTTAAACAGCCAAATTTTACCGGGATATAGAACTGACCATGCAATGATTACAATATGTCTATCTCTACAAAAAATTGAAAAAGGTTCTTCATATTGGAAATTCAATGATTCTTTGCTAAAAGATTTAGAGTATGTTAAGAAAGTTAAAGAAACAATAAAGAGGGTTAAAAATCAATATGCTTCTAATACTCAACCAAATGGTCTTAGCCCTAATGACATTAGTAATAATGATATAGCTTTTGATATAGATGATAGATTATCTTATGAAACATTACTTATGGAAATACGAGGTGAAACAATTTCATATGCAACATTTAAGAAAAGACATAACTCTAAAACAAAAAGTAATCTTATGGAAGAAATTGACTGGTTAAGTAATCAAAGTAACATTAATATTGATTAATTGGAAAATAAGAAAAAGAATTGTATAATTTTAGGAAAAAATTTCTTAAGGTAAATTAATTAGATCTCGAGCAAAGTGGGTTCATAAAGGCGAAAAACCTACAAATTACTTTTGTAATTTAGAGAATAGAAATTTTGTCTCAAAATTGATGAACAAATTAATCACTAAATCTGGTGAGGTTTTAGTTGAACAGAATAAAATAATTCAAGAAACAATGAATCATTATAAATCGTTATACGCCTATAAACCTGTAGAAAACTTTAACCCTGAGACTTTCTTTATGAACTCAGTCCCAAAACTTTCACAAAATGATCAGGCTCAATTAGAAGAAAAAATATCAAAAGAAGAAATGTTAAACTCACTAAAGAAAATGAAAAATAATTCAGCCCCTGGAAGTAGTGGCTTTACTGCATCCTTTTTCAAAGTTTTCTGGACTGACATTGGAGATTTCTTAGTCAGGTCGATCAATCAATCTTTTGACAGTGGAGAATTATCTCCAAGTCTCAAACAGGGGGTGATCACCAGTATACCAAAAGGGAACAAAGACAAACTTTTATTAAAAAATTGGAGACCTATTTCATTACTTAATGTATTATATAAAATTGCATCATCAGCTATAGCAGGTCGCTTAAAACGTGTCTTATGTAACATTATAAGTGAAGATCAAAACGGTTTTATTCCAGGAAGATATATAGGGGATAATGTACGGCTTATCTATGATGTTTTATTTTATACAGAAAAATTTGAAATCCCTGGTATGCTTTTACTTTTATATTTTGCCACTGCGTTTGACTCCATTTCTTACGAATTTATGTTTAAGGCTCTAAAGTTTTTTTTAACTTTGGTGATAATTTGATTAGGTGGGTTAAAGTTTTTTATACAAATTTACAATCTTGTGTCATTGTCAATGGACATATGTCCGATTGGTTCCCTGTGTGTCGTGGTTGTCGCCAAGGTGATCCTCTCTCACCTTACCTCCTTATTATCTGTGCTGAAATTTTGTCCTTGATACTTAAACACAGTCAAAATATATTATAAGGTATTCAAATTAATGGTATAGAATTCTTATTATCACAGTATGCGGACGATACAACAGTCTTACTAGATGGGTCTGAAAATTCTCTCTGTAATACAATGAAGATGTTAAAATTTTATGCTAACATATCGGGTTTGTGCCTTAATATAGACAAAACAAAAGCTGTTTGGATTGGTTTTAAAATTGACAATATACCTTTATGTCCTGAATTAAAATTAAATTGGGAAATGGATATTTTTACATGGCTAGGTGTAAACTTCTCAACCAACCTGAATGATATTGTGGAACTGAACTTTACCAAAGGTATAGAGGGTATTACAAAAGTTTTCAATTGTTTTAATAAGAGATTGTTAACTCCTATCGGTAAAATGTTATAAAATGGGGTAATGTTGTCTTCTACAAGAATTATTTTGATAAAGGTATAACGTATATTGATGATCTTCTAGATGAAAATGGCCATATTATGTCATATGACCAATTCTGTACTAAATGGAATGTTAAAACACACTTCTTGCAATTTAACAGTCTAATTAACTGTATAAAAAAAGTTCTGAATACTTTTTCAATCCAAATGCCTTTGAAGAAGTCTCAGTTTCCCATTTATCCGGAAATTATTGAAATTATCTATGGTGATAAAAAAGGCTGTAGAAAAATATATGATTATCTTTTATGCAAAACCTCACAACAAATAAAATCTCAAAGAAAGTGGATTACGGATTTGAATCTTCATCAAAACTTCAACTGGAAATATTATTATGATATCCCATTTCGTACCACTAAGGACTCAAGTTAACACTGGCTTCAATACGGAATAAACTACAGAATATTGGGCACAAAACGACTGCTAAGTAAAATGGGACTTAAAGATAATGATTCGTGTTCATTGTGTAACCAAGCGTCAGAAACTATTGTGAATTTATTTTTTGAATGTAGATGTGTATCTTGCTTTTGGCAATCTCTAATATCCTGGTTTAATAATACATTTGGTTATTCCATATACACTTACTCTAAGATAGATATCTTACTAGGAAATAAAAAAAAATTGATGTCTCAACTAACTATGCCATACTTTTAGCTAAACAATTTATTTTTAAATACAAAATGAAAAATATGATAACAAATATTGAATTCTTTAAATCAAAATTTAAAAACCAGTTATTGAGTGAAAGACACCAAGCTAATATAACTGGCACAATCTTGAAATTTTCAAATACTTCGAGAAGGTTCTCAGTGCTCTGGACAACAGATCAACAGTGACATGGTCAACATAATTCTTACTATTTTAGAAAATGACTTCTTCCAAATGCTTATTTGTTTTGTTCTGAAATTGATTTTTCTAAAGCACGATAAACATATAGGTGCTTCATTAAATGTTAATGAAACTTACATCTCACAGAACAGATGGTCTCCCACTTTATAAAACAAAATATATGCACACATACTTGAATATTATTATCTGTGTCTATTAATAATTGTAGTCTTCTATCGAAAATTGTATAAAACCAAAATATAGTTTATGTACTTGACTATTACTATCTGTGTCTTTTAATAATTATAGTAGTTTAATTGAAAATGAAAAAATTTACCAGTTTTTTTTTGCCTTTTATTAAGTCTCCTAAAATACCCATATAATGCATAACTGTCTATTTTTTTTCAGAATTAAAAACTTAAAAAATTAGAGTGGCCGTAATAGACAAAATCAAAAGTATAACCATTAGAAAAGTTTCATTTCAATGCATTATAGTTTCGTTAAAATAATAATAGGAACTATTTTGAATATAGACATTAGGTCACATGTATAATTTTTTATACTTTGTATTTCAAATTCTTAAGTATTTTTTGATGAATAATCCAGTTAAGTATAAATTTCCAAATGTTAAAAAAATGTGGTAATGCATCTTTTAAAAATGTTGGATGGTTACTTAGAAAAACCAGTATACTTGCTTTCATCTATGTACGCTACTATCAAACCACATAATTTTAAAAAATACAATGTTTGTGAAGTTACTATTTTTCAAATAATTTGGTTAAAAAGGTCATTTTATTACTCTAGTGAAACTTGAATAATGTCTTATTCCGGCTATTAAATACCACATTGACTATTTTTTCCTTTTGTCCTAACTTAACATTTATAACTTATAATTCACACTTCTCATAATCAATATTACTTTGAACCCTGAAATATTTATATGAATGAAAATGGATTGTAATGTATTACATGTGGAATTGTTAAATAAAGTTACAAAAAAAAATTAAATATTGATGCACCAGATTTAAATTTAGGTACGCATTCTCTAAGAGCCTCAGGGGCATTGAACGTTGTGAACGCAAAGATGCGTTGTGTCCAAAAGATGTTTGAAACGTCACGGCAGATGGAAAACCGATGTCGCCAAAGACGGATATATAAAAGATTCATTACAAAAGAGATTATCAGTCTCAAAATTACTTAATTTGTAAATCGAACGAATACGTTTTATTAGTTTTCTGTATTATTGTTTACGGAGAGATTCACGATTATGAAATGACATAAAATTTGAATCTTATTTCAACTCCTATACTTTGTAATTTTATAGAAGCGTCCCCTCGCAAAATACAGATTGAGTATGTTTTTATTTGATAGAAAGTTTTGACGAGGTGAGTATGGACAGAAACTTTGCTGTTATTGATTCATATAAACTATATATCGAAGGAACACTTAGAGATCCAGAAGTATAAATTTTACAGAAATTGAAATTACATAATATATGGC
The DNA here is from genome assembly GCA_008271625.1 of Lutraria rhynchaena. Classification (NCBI taxonomy): domain Eukaryota; kingdom Metazoa; phylum Mollusca; class Bivalvia; order Venerida; family Mactridae; genus Lutraria; species Lutraria rhynchaena. Next base: position 147,372 of record VIBL01000439.1, on the reverse strand, counting down.
AAGAAATAGAACTCGGACACAGCGTTACTTCAGCAGCCTTACTTATGCATATGAATTGGTAAGAGATAATAAAGAATTGTATTTAATAAATAAAAATAAGGTGTAAAAATTGTATGTTTCCGCTTACATGCTCATTAAAAATCAGGTAGATAGGTATGGAATTTTTTTTATAATTCTTGAAAGCTGCTGTTGAGATTATTTTTGTGTGGAAAGGTGAAAAAGTGAGAAAGTGGATGTATCGTTCCTCGGGCCTAATAAAATCAAGAGGCAGAGGAAAAAATATGGTAGGTTGGGTAACCAGAAACAAATAATGTTTTGACGCCTAATATGATGCAAAATTGATAAAGAAGTCATAGCCCAGTGTTTAGTCTCCCTGTCAACAGAATTAAATTAATGTAGCTATTTTAATGGTCATTCTGAAGAACAGCACACAAATATGTGTACAGTGGTTTCATTATTGTGAATAATTTCCAAGTTTTTACCTAAGATTTGTGATAACTAAAATGTCACTGATAACTATTCGTATGTGAATGTCAAATCATTACAATGCATTAACTAATACAGAAGACCAGAAACCGTATAACATAGACAAAATATGTTTTAAAAATTATACAAATAACTTCATCCTATTTTTTGAGGGGTAAAAAGCAAAATGGAACCATGCTACCCTACACCTACAGGTTTATAATTAAGTTAATTATACCACATGAATATCTGAACACGTTAGTCAACAAGTATAAACATTTTCAAACAAAAAATAAATGCGTACAACCTATTCATTCATTTGAACAAAAATAGTTTTAAAATAAGTATAAGTGAACATCAAATCAAAGATTTCATAAAACTGTTAGGTCTGGAGAGTGATCTCCCTTTTCTCAGTCAAGAGAAATATTGCTACCAAAGTTTGGTCTAGGTCCAGACAAAGCAAGAGCAGAAACTCTAGAAAAACTATAGAAATATTTCACACTAGACAAATAGTCTCAAATGGACTTAAAAGGTTCCAATATCAAAAAGAAATTAGTACATATCACAGGGGGCTATCACATTGAAGGGATGGTGTATAATGGTGTATTTGGCTTAAAATGGCCACATGGACCAAAAATAGAACTTTTTTTGTGGGCTTATGCAAGGTGAAACATGTTTTTAAGTTCCTTATTCAAATTAGAAAATATTTTCTATATAATAAATTTTGAAATTTTAAGAATTTGTGTCTTACAATTAAAATATCAGTCAAGAATATCTCATATTTATTTGCTAGTAATTTAATCATATGTTATGTACATATACACACATATACATATATTTACATAGTTTTATATACAGATTATAGGCTATTAACATGTAATACTATATACATAATAGGTAGAAGAACAAAAATGGTCACATATGGAATATAACTGTATAATCATGTACACACCCTCCTCTAAAACCATCTAATTCCAATACCTCTATATGTCTATCATATTTCACTTCCTTGTTTAAAGTTTTAAATGTTCTAGGTTTTTTTAAAGAAATGAGAAAAAAGGTTATTCAAGAAATAATTAAGCAATGAAAATTTGTGTGGTAAACTCAACGAACAAATTACATTCTTGTTTTTTGAAGTCAAAGACTAATGTACAATGACAATTAAGTACTTTGAACTTTAAAACATTCAACTACAGTTTATATCCTACGTTACTGGCATAAAAAAATCTTACATTCTTGTAAAAATTACATTCTTGTTTTTTGAAGTCAAAGACTAATGTTCAATGACAATTAAGTACTTTGAACTTTAAAACATTCAACTACAGTTTATATCCTAAGTTACTGGCATCAAAAAATCTTTTCTAAAGACTTTACAGCAAGAAAGGTAAAAATACAAGTAAAAGAAAGAAGTAAAAAATAATTCTGAATGTAAGAACAAAGTGATTAAAAATGACTGACAACGTGTAAAATACAATGTTCCTCAATACTACAAAAACAAAACCCCATAAAATAATAAATGCTGCATGCAAGTAATGATATGTTTACATAATAAAAGAAAAATAGAGTTAAAAATGATCAATAACAGCCAAGTTCTAACTTCTAATATAACATCTTTGTATTACATAAAAAGAAAAAAATATATTAAAACATAGATGACAATACATTATCACAAATTGATATGTACCTTATGATACGCAAAAACTTTTGTTGATAAACAAATTATTCTTCTAAAAAATGTTTTCATGGCAAGACAACAAAAAGAAAAATACAGATCCGTCAACATTTTTTAAAAACAGAAAGTATGTGTTTTCAACAAATCATAATTTCGACAGCCAGGACGAAAAATAAACTAAAATACAATGTATACAAATTTTAAACATACACAGAGACAATTTGCTTTAAATTAAATGACAGTTATGTTAAATATCATTTAAATTGCACTCCTAAATTGATAAAAACTTCAGTATATGGCACAAGAATGTAAGATAATAAAATGACAAAGATAATGTAACATGTGTTTAAAGAAGTCAATCAATATATAATAAATTAACAGTCTGCAATGCAAGCTACAAGGTCAATAAGCAACATTTACATCAGTTTACTACTGATTTGAAGTTTGTTATTAAGCACTGAAAACTAAATAAGACAAATCTAAAATCGATGATCAGAAGTATTAACAACAAAATAAATATTTTTTTATTTGACAATTGAATGTCATTAAAAGTTAGACTGGGGACCAAAAACTGTTCTTGATATAAAGTATCAACTACTCCATGTCAAACCAGCATTAGCTTCAAATACCATTATCAATTATGCTATTTTACTATCGATCGATTGATCAATCAATCAAACAATCAATCAATTGATCGATCAATCAATCAATCACTTCAATCAATCAATCAATTCAAGCAATTCAAGCAATTCAATCAGTCAATCAATCAATGTAATAGGTCAAATCAATTTGATTTTTTCTTTCACAAATCAAAGACTATAAGTTGTCATTGGGATAATGAGTCAAATGACTAGTGGTGAAAAATGGTTGCTCGTCAAATTTCCTCAGTTTATACTGTAAATTATGACAGAGTGCAGAAAAGATAAATACAGGAAAAGACCACATCATTATCAGCGTAATTTTATAGAGCAACACCAAAAATATCCAGTCTAAATGTGATCTTACAAGCAGAGCCCAATACTATACAAGTATAGGTCCCTGTAATAAGTATCAAAACAATACAGTCAAACCTGTGTTTACAACCACCTCCCAATAAAGACCATCTTGTGAATAAAGGTCATTCTTTGAACAACCACCTCTGATTATTTAGAACACATTGACCTCCAAATAAAGGCCAACGGTCAATAAAGGCCACGTTTTGGCTTCCCGAAGGGTGGTCCTTGTTCACAGGTTTGACTGTATTAAAAAAATTTGACAAATTAGCTTTAAACAAACAAAAAACAGCTGATTTCAAATAAAAAATACCAGTTCATGAGACAAAACACAAAACTGAACACTTTGAAATAAAATAATGATAAAAAATTCGTGAGTGCATAGACAAAAAAGTCAAGTGTATACACTGTAAAGTATGAAGTCCTATGGTGTATTAACGTGTGTTCATGTATATTATATCAAGGATTTTTGAAGCAAATACGATGTTTTCTGCATATCCTTAACATGAGATATGTTCTATACTGATATTAATGTTGAAATATAAGCCTTACATACTGTCTTTTATATCATATTTGAAGATGAGACATTGGATGGACAACATTGTATTTAGTTAATAGAACAATTAAGCATATATACATACATAATTTCATTTAATAATGAATCACTCGAATCAGCGATGAAGTATGAATAGCCGTAGAGATGTTCTTAAAGAAATCGTCACAGAAAACATGTACCATGCTAAGTGTGTCGACCCCTTTTACAACGCAGGCAAATGTTGAACAATTTGAGATGTTTAGCGCTTGTCCGATTTACAACAAATGCATTACAACACCGGATACAACTAGGCCTAAAACAAGGTCTGTTTCCGGTTACCCCACCGACCCAATATTTTACCTACCGTCCCACAGTTTTTATGGCGTCCAAATCGTAGTACTATTTTGCAATTTTCACAGCGAATTAAAATTACGGCGCACACATTCCCATACAGTGTTGCCAATATATGTAGAAAAATAAAAATGTAGCCGGAAACAAACCTTTTTAGGCCACACTATAAATTTAATGGATAATTATATAATCGAGAAATAATTAAACATAAAGTCGAAGAAAAGATTTTTATATCGTACAATAAGGAAACTATTGCTATAACAATTAAAAGGTGAAAAGTAAACATATATTTATTATTCATACGACGGTATTTTTCCATAAAATTTAACAGTTGTGAGATTTGAAGTGATATTGAACTACCATTGCTCGTGTAATCAAAGCTCACGTAATCCATGGCAATTGTAATATCGATTCATAATTGAATTATAAATTGTGATCAATAATGTGTTAACCCTTTTCATGAATTATAGGCCTCTAATAATGAAAAATATTTAATTGTTCTAAACTCTGTCCCTGCAGGAATAAGAATCAATAAAAATCGATAAAACAGCATTGGATGTTTTAATAATTCGCTTGGCTTATTAATTTTACGATGTATGACAGCTATGTCACGAGCAGCATTGGGCCGAACCATTCTTTATGTAGACTAGGTTGAAAAAAATCTAACAAATATAAGTTTTATATTTTAATCGCTGAATATTGCTTGAGTACCATGAAATTATGAAAAGATGTTTTCTAATTTTATTTTTTCCGATTGATTTAATAATTGATCGCACACTCTTTCAAAACGACTTTCATGTCACAGAGACAAACACTAAAATGTCGATTCTATACATATCCTATTTCTGTACCTTTCTTGTAACTTATGTAACCACGTATTTCTTCGCATCTAAGACTGATTTCGACAGAACAAGATACAAACTGCATTCACTATAACCGCTCTAAACCCACTGACTAAGAAGTCGCGAAACTGCAAAAAGTTTTTCAAATAAGTATAATGGTAAATGATTAAACAGTAAAAATATCTGCATGGTTAAACCTTATATCTTAAGAATGGTTATTCAATTATACTTATGTTGCATCAAGTAATAACAGATAGTAATAACAAACAGTGGCTTACCTGGATAGCTTGTTTGTTTATTTCCAGTCTGCGAAAAATGCGTATAGTCCGAGCCCGAGGCCATAAAAATCTGGCACGAACTATAAACTTTCGTTGTGAGTGTAGTCTAATCGGACTATAGATTTTTGGGAAATCGTAAATATGGGTTTTTCCATGTTACTATAAATATTCGCACGCAATGACGTTTGGGACAATCATATCAGAATTTTAACCAATCAAAACGTTGCTTTTCCGTAAGTGCACACAACTTGTCTTCCGTTTCCGCTAACATGCCATAAGGGTCACGGATTTGGTATCTGAGGACAGTAGTCTTTTACACGACTCAGATTACGCGCCAGAGTCTGACTTAGATGATGGTGGAGAAGAATTTACTGAGAACTTTTTTGAAAAGCTCCGTCGCTTTACTGTTACCACAAAATAAATGAATAAACGTTCAAACCGCTGACGTCACACGAGTACTATTTCTCGGCTTTTTTCGCTAATAGACGTCGAAAGCAATATATTTGTAACAGTAGCGTTCATTTACGTTTTATTTGATTTAAACCATTTCGGTGTTTCCTAAATTCATATTATCCTCCCTTCGTTGTGTTTTGAAGTCTTTTTGAAAGCTTCGTAGTCATTGGGTAATTTAATCTTTCTTTTATTTAAACTATATTTGGCTTATTGAAATACTACCCAATCATGGTTTAACCAATTACTTTACATTCACCCGCTGATCTGAAGAGTATAAAAGCCGTTACATCCGTCTCTCGGGTTAACTAGGCTTGCTGACCGTCAGGTCAGTAAACTTTCTAGGCTTAGGCTTAGACACCCTTTTTGGAAAATATTTTTCCGCTACTTCTAGTGTTTATACACTATACCAGTCGTTTTGTTACATTTTATATTATCTTTATAAACGGTATTATTACCGTCTGTCGATGTCTAATTTATTGTATTAGTCGTTTGTTATATTTTGTATTGTCTTTATAAACGGTATTATTACCGTCTGTCTCTGTCGACATCTAATTCATACATCAGTCATTTGTTATATTTTGTGTACTCATTATAAACGGTATTACAGCCTATGTTCATATCTACAGAACTGAATTATATTGCTCATCTCCTTGAATATATGTGTTTGTCATTTATGTGTATTTAGTCTGAAAGGTAATTTCGGTCTGTGATTGACCAGTATACACGAGAAATAGAATCATTTTGTATCTATGAAAACACAACGCGAAGTACAAACAAAATATTGAAACATTAAACACACTCGTGAGTCCTACGATTCACAACAGAACTGAACCTGTTACATATTAAATGGGTACCAATATTGTTTTGGTTCCGTTTTTTTCTATTTCATGAATCAGTGCAATGTGTACACCCAGGTCACATGCTACTCACTTATTAGTGTTAGCTAAGCACGATATTGACACAAACCACAATTTGTGACGTCATTCCTGTGTGTCATTCAGCTTGAGGTAACTTTCTGAAACGAAATATAATCGCTGATGACGTAACGCAAGGAATTAATGACGCGTTTCTTGGTCACATGACTAAATTCTCACATGCCTCTCAGTACAGTCACTTGGCTTCCCAGAATTAATAGGTTGGTCTACATGTAAAGGAGATTTTAATGTCCGGGCCATTTTATTGGCTCGGGCTTGGACTATTGGTTTAAATTCGCAGACTTAAGTCTTGAGAAAACGTCTTCTTGTTAAAACTTTGCGAAATCGATCTGTGAAGTGTTTATTGACCCTGTAGTTGTACTTATTTCGGACATGGACTGAATTCGGATATGCTTTGTGTACAAGACTATTAGTACATAGATATGTTATCAGACATATTCTTATAATTCTCTTAATATAATAATGACATATGTGTTACTTAGGTTAAATTTTGATATTACTTAAGAGTTTGGTTTATGTAAACTGCACTTTTATGAACCAGGCTTGTTTTCTTTGCAAAGTAAGTTTTGACGAATCCGTTTACTGGATATTTATATACTAGTAATATCTGGGCTACCAGAAAAAATGATAGCCACTGGTCTACTAGAAAAAAAATTGGTAGCCCACTAGGCTACCACATGCTAAATAAATTTGTCGGACACTGAGCTTGAATCAACCACTAATTATAGAATGGAATCAGTAAATATTTGTCAGATATTATGAATTTTCTACATTTTGTCGAGGGCGCAAAGCCTGGAAAATCTGTTAACATTAATATGAAGAAAATTTATCAATATTGGGTTTTCTATCTGGGTGAGAAATTTTGTTTTCGGGCGATTAGCTTCTGTAAAATCACTGGCCCGACTGGTAAGTAAATTCAAAATGCTTAATCCGAAGATTGTCAATTGGTGTAAAACATTGCAATACATCTGAATTATTGAATTAGTTCCATTCTATGTAGCAATCATATTGCCATGTTGCACATCTATAGTTTGATTGAATGCAGTCATGAAAAAGAGTAGAATTTTGGTCTAATACTGAAAAAAAAGAATTGACTTAAATGGCTAATTGTCAAAAAATGATTTTAAATAGCATATTCTAGACATTCAAGACGAATACCAGGATAATGATTTATGTAGGATAGATGTCTTTAAGTAATTTACACAAATATTCTACGACACGATTCAAACAAGCTCGGACTATATAAAATCTCTGGGGACTATACCTTTTGTCACAAGGTATAGTCCTGAGGACTATAGTAAAAAAACATTAACCGAGAAGACTGGATTATGTATTTCATACCTTTGTGTGAGTGTTTGAGTGTGCCGAGACTACGATGTTTAATTATTCATATTAGCGTGAGGCATTTTCTTTGACTCTTTATTTTGTAGTCGTGATTATGCTCGAATCGATTGGACTTATGGCAGGGTCTAAGCGGTCAGCTAATTGAGAATTGAAATTATGATTCATTATTGATACACCTAATTTAACTCTGGTCCAAAATAGAGCCTACCGTGTTTGTATTGCTGATGTATCATCGCACAAATTGTAGTCATAAGTAGAAAAGCAGTTTCCAAATAATGCATAGCAACGTTTGATATGAACACCCACTGAAGGGACAGCAATGGCAAACAAAACATCTCATTAAATGTGATACAATGTAAAAAAGTCTTATACCAACGACATATGATAAAGTTATTTTCATAAGCTCATGAAGTAACCAGTAATTGCAGTTATTTGTGCAGGAAAAATGAATATTCGATTTGTCCTTATTGTTTGCGTAACTGTAAATGGACATTTCTGTCTGTCACTTAATTCGGAACTAGTGTATTTTGGTAAATGGCTTCAGAATACAAATAATGAGAACACATATGTTTATACATTTGAGTGGATAGTTAAAAATAGTATATCAGATTGTGTAGATACATGTAAATTAACAAAAGTCTGTCAATTTATCAACTATGAAGTCTGCAGTCACAAGTGTTCTCTGATACGAACGAAAGCTTACACAAACAGCACGAATATTACATTGATCGAAACGAAACCAGGCTGTGTTTTTGGAAACAAGTCGGAATGGACGTTGGTAAGTTCCTGGTCATTATTTTGATGTAGTAAGACATAACACATACTCATAACTATGTCACTTATACAAGTAAAAGAAAACGTCACTTTGATGGCAAACGTGAAATCTTTTTTTTTGTGAATCGGATTTTCAATCCAAAATTTCTTACAAGCTTAGTCAGATATTAATTTAACAATGGTGATTACGTGTTCTCAAAACAACAACATACTGAAATGAATGTTAGGTCGCATGAATGTATGTAAGCAAGGTTTCATTGTAATTGAAAGTTTGGTCTCATGAATCCGTGCAAAATTCATATCAACAGGTAGGTAAGACGTAACATTGTGTTGTTCAATGTTGGGTCACAAGAACATGTAAACATGTAGACAGTTAAGCAAGACGTGAGCTAGCAATGGTATACAGTGCTACAGCTAAATTAAACTGTAGAATGTCACTTTAGGGGCTCCGTTAAGCGATAACTATGTGAAGTTTTAATGTAATTTCAGAACGAATTTAGTAAATGCAATGAATGTGCTAATCACGGAAAGTGCCGTATCAATGGTTCGTCTGAGAGTGAGTATAACATGTGCAGAAATTCTGGTAAGTTTCTATATTTTAGCAGAATCAAAATAATATTGTATACCATATCAATGCGTTTTCAGTGTTTGATTAAAACAACCTATATAAGTTAAGTTGAAACTAAGACAATGTTGGACTTATAATACGTGTTTTGTTACATAGGCTCATGTGTTTTAGTAGTCTTCGTACAAGTTTCTGGATAAATGGTGGGTTAGAGCAGCGATTCGTGTATTTCTGATAATTGGTAGTACTAACATTTTGGTTGTATGCAGTCATTATGGTGTGGTGGGGTTGTAGGTTGTCTGTATGATTAGGATTGTTGGATATCGTTAGCCACGAAACGGTTCGATACCGATACCGACGAAACGATACGGTATTTTAACGATACTGTTACCAACAAAACGATACGGTATTTTAACGATACTGTAACCAACAAAACGATACGGTATTTTAACGATACTGTTACCAACAAAACGATACGGTATTTTAACGATACTGATAGTTTGAACCCCAGGTACTTGACACAAAACCAAATTCTACCTCCATAGGCATAGGCTACGTGTACTCCCTTGTTATTAGGTACTAAAATTCTATAGATGGAGCTAAACTGTGTCAAGTATTTGTGTTTGAATTGTGTTTGTGTAAGAATTGATGAACATATATTGCATTTTCTGTTATCGGTTTATTTTGAAAAGTAGCAACAGACGTTTGAAGTGATGACTCGATTGTCTACGCTAACCATGTAACATCAGGGTTTTTTCCGACTTTGGGGAAAGGGTCTGGCCTGTTCAGAGGGGAAAATTAAGTGCGAAATTTAGCTGATTTGAGGAAAATTTAATCGCTTAATTGGGGGGATATGATATTAACAACTATACATGTATACAAGTATTAGCATTTCCAAAAATGCTTGGAATCGCAGTTCAGGAAGGTATAAGAGCTAAGAATAGAATATTGAATAAAGATTTCCTAGAGATTTCATTTCTTACTGAGAGCTGACAACACATTCTATATTTACAACGATATTAAACTGGTTCCCGTTGACTCTGTACAGAGACAACGTTCCCTTGGTGCAGTGCAGGATGGGACCAGTTAACGACGATAAACTGCCCCTATAGAGCATATGTAAAACATTGCGATATAAAAATGCTCCAAAAGAGCATATGCAAAACACATAACTAAAATATTGAAGTATCGCATTCTGAGGAAACAAAGAATTTCACGATGAATTAAACTAGCATTCATATCTAATATTTATCAAATAAAATCCTCCTTTTTGTAGAGATAGGCTCGTTTCTGAACAATAAAAGCTAATGTTGATGAGAGATGTATTCGAAATATTGTTTACCCCGCAAGAGCCTACAAACTGGTTTTTAAGCTTCATACATTAAAAAGGCATGTCAATTATACAAACGGATGACCCGACAAAAACATGGCGGATGATGTACCCCGTTGGAGACCCTTTTGATTTTTTGTCCGCCATTTTATCATTCTCCTTTCTGATTCGCTTAGACCAGGCGGTGTAAGGGAAGAAATGGTCAAATCTGGTTAATTGTACATGTCGCCATCCATGAACGGCGACAATGACTTAGTACATTGTATAACATTTTAAGTTTACATGTTTGGAAATCAAGTGCAAAGGTCAAAATACATGTCGTTTGCAGACTGCGGTTTAGTTCAGACTGCGTTCTTTGTACATGTATTTCAACAGCTAAAAATAATAACAAGTGACAGGAATTATCACGAATCCAGGTTTTCATTAACCAGACGCATACCCCATTCCTACCTTTAATTATAGCAGGTTCCCGGTCATAAAGTGGAAACATTTGCCTATTACTTGCAGGACTAGAATGTAACACTCATAACTCGAAAATTGCGAGTAAAAAATGAAAAAATGCGAGTGTTTTTTTTTTCGTAGAATTGCTTACGAGTACTGAAAACATGTAAACATTACTTTGATGACGTTTCACCACACTCGGCAGTCCGCGAGTAAAACGAATAGAAATAAAATGAATTACACGCTGGAATGACGTCATAAATTGTTGAATGTGTCAACATTGAGTCAACCGACGGGTCTTTTAAAACCAAATTGTCATTTTATGATTACTACGCATGTATCATCGAGTTGATACAGCAAATATTTTTTACAATTTTTATTGGTTTCTTGGGTTTATATAATTGAAGGGATGATATCTATGACGAAATTTACAATGATGGGAGATTATATGATCAAGGTTAAGGAGTACAATATTAAGATCATGCGACCTTGCAATTTCTTTTATAGCTTTCCCTATTTTGTGCCCCATCATTAATGTGGGTCATTACTTGGTCGTCGACACAGTCATTTTTTCCTGGTACTAGCTCTACACACCAAACTGTGTTGACAGTAAAATTACGATTGTTTATAAATTGATTTCAATTTTTCATTGAATTGGCAATAAATTAATCGATTAAACCAATCTAATCGCTGTTTATTTATTTGTTTAAAAAGAAATATCGAGTCCAGTACCGGTATATACCGGCCTTTACGAAATTACTATTCGATACAGTACCCATACCGGGTACGAGTATCCAACCCAATGTATGATGTGGTGTCGTGTGGTTGTAGATTATCTGTATGATGTGGTGTCGTGTGGTTGTAAATTATCTGTATGATGTGGTGTTATGTGATTGTAGGTTATCTGTATGATGTGGTGTCGAGTACTTGTAGGTTGTCTGTATGATGTGGTGTTGTGTGGTTGTAAATTATCTGTATGATGTGGTGTTGTGTGGTTGTAGGTTGTCTGTATGATGTGGTGTTGTGTGGTTGTAAATTATCTGTATGATGTGGTGTTGTGTGGTTGTATGTTGTCTGTATGATGTGGTGTTGTGTGGTTGTAGGTTGTCTGTATGATGTGGTGTTGTGTGGTTGCAGGTTTTCTGTATGATGTGGTGTTGTGTGGATGCAGGTTTTCTGTATGATGTGGTATTGTGTGGTTGTAGGTTGTCTGTATGATGTGGTGTTGTGTGGTTGTATGATATGGTATTGTGTGGTTGTAGGTTTTCTGCATGATGTGGTATTGTGTGGTTTTATGTTGTCTGTATGATGTGGTGTTGTGTGGTTGCAGGTTTTCTGTATGATGTGGTGTTGTGTAGTTGTATGATGTGGTATTGTGTGGTTGCGGGTTGTCTGTATGATGTGGTGTCATGTGGTTGTATGATGGGGTATTATGTGGTTGTATGATGTGGTGTTATGTGGTTGTATGATGTGGTGTTATGTGGTCGTAGATTGTCTGTATGGTGTGATTGTAGGTTGTCTGTTGGGAATGATATTGTCTGTGTATTTTGATGTGGTGTTTTAAATATTTAGTACTGGTTATTTTAGAGCTGGATTTCAATTCTGTGAGATAAATATGTTCTGTAACTAGGTTGTGAAAAAGTATCTAATGGTGCAGTTTTCCATGGTAACAGTTTCGCATCTGGTAGTTCTATTCGGCTGAATTGCAATGCAGCATTATCACAAAATGTTATGACCTGTTTAGAGAATGGAACGTGGGATATTTACATATCAGCTTGCCTGACTTCTTTTCGTTTCAATGGATCACGCTATAGCTTTCAGAAAAATCCGAGGACATGGCACCAAGCAAAGGTACTATTCATTCACCACAATGTTGTATGACCTTTGGCTCCGGTAAAGCGAGCCAGCTCGTTTCCAATAGCATACCCTAACAATATAGGGTCGGTAGATCGGCGGATTTTTTTTTCAAATCTATATTTTTACTTTGGAGGTATTGTTCGTATGAAAATGAATATATCGACCAGAATAAAATAACTGAGTCGGAAAAGTCTAGGGTCTGCAAAAAAGTAGGAATCGGTCGGGTTCGTAAAAACCAGAAATATCTGGCGCCAATCATGATTGCTTCAACCATACTTGACTAGACCTGCAACTACTTATCCTGTCATATATTTTTTGAATACATATAAGGCCGTATACTTCTTAACAATTGATTGAAGATAAAAATCTAACCACTCTAGGTTCAATTTTTGCCATTTTTTAAACTCTGAGCAACAAGATCAAGATGTAATTAGACAGGTGTAAATGTTGCTGTACTTACTGTCCGTCAAAGTTCCTGCTAATTTCTAATATCACCATTAATATTACAGTAAAACCTCACATAATGACCGCCTTAATTTTACAGCCACATTGTTATAACGACTACGTATATTTGGACCAACTTGCAATATTTTCAAACTACCCAGTAACTTGATGTGACCACGTCATCATTTCGACTGATTTTTCATGTCCCGAAGGTGGTCTCAATATCGGGGTTTTACTCTATTAATGATGTGTCCGTCTTCACGGAAACAGTGACTATTTTGGGTAGGCAAATATGCTTTATTAATTTCGTTTATTTTTTTGAGTTCTTTTTCTACGAATGCTTTTCTTACCTATATTTAAAATTCATATAACAGGAACACTGCGAAAAATTTTCTGGACACTTAGTAGATGTCAATAGCGAAGAAGAACAGAAGTTTCTCGACAGCATTCTTATTGGTACGTTTATAATACAGTATAACCCCTAAAAACCGAACCCCTACAGGACTTTGCCAAAAGTCCGGTTTTCTGAGCATTCCGGTTTTCAGAGAACTATTCGTTACAAGAGAGAAAAAAATGGGACTTGAAAAATCGTTGGAATTTCTTAGAATTCCAGTTTTCGGGGGTATTACCTTACACTAACAGGCAAGTTTTGCAAAAACTATCTGGTGTATGTATCTGTACAGATAAATGGCTGAACATTAAGTTGTTTGTACAAGAAAATAGAATTGAAAACATTTTAGTAAAGAAATAAAGTAAACATAGTAGTAGATACACTTACTCAGAGTAATACAAAAACAATACGTTACTCATTAAAGTAAGTATTCTTTAAATACCATACAATCAACAACATATAAATTTGTAAAAAGTATAGAGTTGGTTTTATGAATAATTCACAGACGAATATACCTGTCTATATTTGTAGGCACGAAGAACCGGATATGGACTGGAGGTAATGACATAGAGGAAGAAAATCATTTCCGGTGGTCTGATGGGTCTGAGTTTTCCGCGTACACAAACTGGCGAAGGTCAAACCCGAATGATTTTAGGGGAAACCAGGATTGTGTCCATTTTAAGGGATACAGGTCCACTTTTCAATGGAATGATTGTAGCTGCAAGCTGTATTTTTCGAGTATTTGCGAATTTCAATAAGACTGGAATTGAAATCAAACCTTAACAGAATATTCATCATCAAAGTTTAAATAATTCAGATAATTACTATTATAGGACGGTACAATGAAATGAAATCTCACAAATATTGCAAAAAGTATAAACTTATTTTGGAACATATTAGTATGGCTTGTCCATGCTTAGTTTTGAGTTCGAGTCCCATCCGGGACAGGACAAATTCGTATGTGAGGAAACTGTCCCGGTAGCTTTAGGAGGTCGGCAGTTCTTCGACATGATTTGCAGGTTACGCGTATCAGATACACGTAATTCTCCACTCTGAGAAATTTACATAAGGCCATACCAAATCGTGTCTATGTTTAGCGTCCGCGGACGGATAGGTTTTGGACTCACATGGCAGAAAAAAACATTTCGTAATATTGAATTTCGCTTCCGTTTTGAAAGATTTAATCGATCAAAATGTGTGACAACAGCATTATTCAAGTTTATCATGGATAATATGTAGAGCAAAATCATGTCATATTAAACTCATTCTTTACATTATCAAAATAGAAATCGTTCTTTTCCTAGTATATGTATAATTTATTAGAAGGCAACTTCTGTATAAAAGTCATATATCAATATAATGATGTAGATGGGTTAGGGTATACACAGGCTGCTGATATATACTCTAAGTCTAAACCATGTTTTCAAGCATGTGTCGCTCCATGTTTTCAAGCATTTGTCGCTTCAAATCTCACACTAATCAATCCAAATTTTTGATTCCCAATCTCCCACACTGTCATCATGAGAGGATCCACTTGCAATTCTCTAGCATCTGTATTAATGTACTGTTAATTATGACGGGTAATCTATAAATTTGCAAAATATAAGATACATGTTTTGAACATTGATAACAATAAAACGCACAACAAAATAATTGATTTAAAACTGATGTCAGGATTAGATATACAAAGTTTTTTAATTCATCTAATTGTGTAACTCACATTCATATTATTTTATTTTGTCTTAACTCACAGTCTGCGAAAAATGCGTATAGTCCGAGCCCGAGGCTATAACAATCTGGCCCGGACTATAAACTTTCGTTGTGAGTGTAGTCCGACCGGACTATAGAGTTTTGGGAAATCGTAAATATGGGTTTTTCCATGTTACGATAAATATTCGCACGCAATGACGTTTAGGAAATCATATCAGAATTTTAACCAATCGAAACGTTGCATTTTCGTAAGTGCACACAACTTGTCTTCCGTTTCCGCTAACATGCCATAAGGGTCTGGACTTGGTATCTGAGAACAGTAGTCTTTCACACGACTCAGATTACGCGCCAGAGTCTGACTTAGATGATGGTGAAGAAGAATTATTGAGAAATTTTTAGAAAAGCTCCGTCGCTTCACTGTTAGCACAAAATAAATGAATAAACGTTCAAACCGCTGACGTCACACGAATACTGTTTCTTGGCTTTCTTCGCTAATAGATGTCGACAGCGATGTATTAAATGGGTACCAATATTGTTTTGGTTCCGTTTTTCTATTTAATGAATCGGTGCAATGTGTACGCCCAGGTCACATGTTACTCACTTATTAGTGTTAGCTAAGCACGATATTGACACAGTAACGTCATTCCCGCGTGCCATTCAGTTTGAGTGTAACTTTTTGAAATGAAATTTAATCGCTGATGACGTAACGCAAGGAATTAATTACGCATTTCTTGGTCACATGACTACTATATTCTCACATGCCTCTCAGTACAGTTACTTGGCATCCCAGAATTAATAGGTTGGTCTACATGTAAAGGAGATTTTAATGTTCGGGCCATTTTTATTGGCTTGGGCTTGGACTATTGGTTTAAATTCGCAGATTTAAGTTTTGTGAAAACGTTTTATTGTTAAAACTTTGCGAAAATGTAGTGTTTATTGACCCTTTAGTTGTACTTATTTTGGGCATGAACTGAATTCGGATATGCTTTCCTTACTTGACTATTAGTACATAGATATGTTATCAGACATATTCTTATTATTCTGTTAACATGATAATGACATATGTGTTACTCAGGTTAAATTTTGATATATCTTAAGAGTTTGGTTTATGTGAACTGTGCTTTTATGATCAGGCTTGTTCTCTTTGCAATGTAAGTTATGATGAATCCGTTTGCTGCATATTTATTTAATATCTGGGCTACCAGAAAAAAAATGATAGCTACTGGTATACTAGAAAAAAGTTTGGTAGCCCAATAGGCTACCACCTGCTAAATAAATTTGTCGGACACTGAGCTTGAATCACCACTAATTATAGAATAGAATCAGCAATTTTTTGTCAGATATTATGAATTTTCTACAGTTTGTCGTAGGCGCAAAGCCTGGTAAATCTGTTAACATTAATATGAAGAAAAATTTATCGATACTGGGTTTTCTATCTGGGTGAGTAATTTTGTTTTCGGGCGATTAACTTCTGTAAAGTCACTAGCCCGACTGGTGAGTAAATTCAAAATGCTTAATCCGAAGATTTCCAATTGGTAAAAAACATTGCAATACATCTGAATTATTGAATTTGTTCCATTCTATGTAGCAATCATATTGCCATGTTGTACATCTATAGTTTAATTGAATGCAGCCATGAAAGCTTAGAGAGTAGAATTTTGGTCTAATGCTGAAAAAAAGAATTGACTTAAACGGCTAATTGTTAAAAGATGATATTAAATAGCATATTCTAGACATTCAAGACGAATACCAGGATAATGATTTATGTAGAATAGATGTCCTTAAGTAATTTAACAAATACTCTACGACACGATTCAAACAAGCTCGGACTATAAAAAATCTATGAGGACTATAACATTTGTCACAAGGTATAGTCCTGAGGACTATAGTAAAAAAATATTGACCGAGAAGACTGTAACTCATTTCATTATCGCTGCCATTTAATGACTTCAGATAAATAAATGCATGTACATCATTTCATTGGATTGATGCAGCTTTACACAATATTCTGTGTTTGCTTGGTTGTTAATTTCACATTTTATATTTTGTTCAGCTTCAAATTCATTAGAAAATATGAAATACTAAATCTATTTTATTTTTTGGTTTTGATTAAATGATTTGCACCCTTTGGTCCACTTGTTTCAGTTACATATGTAAGTCATAATATGTTCTGTTACATTGTAGTAACTTTGGTTTTCGACGAATTTGAGTGAAAATTGTTTCGTTTTTTTATAGGCACTTAATTGTTTTTTTTTCAGAATAGCTAGATAGGTTTTCGACCCAAGGGTGGACGCTAAACTTAGAAGCGATTTGGTATGGCCTAATGTTTAGTAAGGTTTCTTATAGTAATTTAGCAGTTTCATTCTACAACTGTTTTACCATGAGGTGACAACCGTTCATTGATCATGTATAAAATTACTTAATGTTGCAGGATTAAAACAATGATCATATTGTAAACTACATTATTTCGTTGTTGTATTCTCTGTAAATGATACAATTGAAAAGTTTCATAGAAACGTGACGGCAATAGAGTAGTGGATACAAACAAAATATTCAATATCACAAACAGGTCCTTTTGTCTTCAACCTTTTTACTTCCGAAATGCACACCTTATGTGAAGTAAACATTTGCTTAAGGAATGAGCTAGCACCGAGGTTATATAACAAAACCCGAAGAACGGTTTACGAGCTTAAATCTCAATTCCATTTTCAATGTATTTTGTTCGAAAAAAAATCGTTGTTTAATACATAAATATGATCTAGTGAATATTGCTATCGGAATAATACATAATTATCATCATCATTGTTTTATTCTAATTTATTTAAAACAAAAATAAAAGAATGAGATTTGAACTTGGAGACTGATCTCAAGTTTTTTTAATTTATGTAGAATTAAGTCTAAAACACTGATTAATTCAATAGTCATTCGATCATAACAGAAATACAATTGGTGAATGGAGGCTATACAATACAATCAGATGCAACTGGTCATCAGGGAACTCATGGTCAGGCAGTGCATCCGAATACCCAAATACTCGTCTCTCTTAGTGTCATTTTCGGGGTGTTAAGTCCGCGAGGCTTTTGAAATGCATAATACGGGTAATGGCGTTTTGTGTACATTTCTATATGCCTAGCAATATGGATCACGAAACTTTGTTACGTTCTTTTGAAGTGCTATAGAATGGCACTCTTTACTTCTAATGTTTGACTGGTCATTAATTAATTATCTTGAATTCCGTGAACCAGTTTTATTCCATTATCTGTCAATATCAAAGGACATATGAATATTCATCCCTACATCCGAATATTCATTAACCAACAAAAATTAACATGCTCGTATCATTATCCCTTTAAGTGTTATAAAATGGCCCACGTTACTTCAAACGGTTAATCGTTTATAATGAATAATATTTAATAAAAAATATTGTACTCCATATTGATTGTACTAATGCCCGGATCTAGCTTTTCAGGCATAAACCTATTAACCGAGTTAGTATACAGCGAGGGAGGTGTTCGGGACATCCTAAAGGAACGGCGATCGAGTTGTATGTCCTTTTCCCCAGTATTTAATAAAACGCTAGTACGGTCATTTAAAACATTGAGTACAAAATTTCAAATATAATGATAATTACGTTACAATGTTTTTAATATTTTGGCATTTAATTATTTTTTATCATAACTTGGGTGGTGCGCGGATAGAAATACATCTAATCTGAACTAAAGTGGCATGTACAAAAAAAGGATTGTCCTCTTCATTCTAATCGCAGGTAAATTGTTATGTCTGTACTTGTCATATATATTATTGTTTTGTCATTTGTGCATTTCTGTGTGTTACCTTAAGTCACCCCTCTGCTTCCATAACTCATCTTTCATCTCACCTGCCGCCCCTGCACATACCGGAATTTAGCATACGTATGTTCCGCTTGCGCACTATTGTTCACACGCTAGTCAGTTTGAACACGCTTTCCGTTCTGTTGAGTTGTGTTTTCCTATTTTCTGCGTTTGTACCTTTGCAGGTATTGTCATTTATCCATTTATTCATTTATTTAATTTTCATTTGTTTCAGCGTTATGTATTTGTCGTTTGTTCATGTATTATTTTGTAATAATTGTCATATGCACTACTGTTCACACGCTAGTTAGAGCACGCTTTCCGTTCTGTTGAGTTGTGTTTTCTTATTTTCTGCGTTTGTGCCTTTGCATGCCTTTTACCCTGTTACATTCGTTTTCCAAATGGTGTAGAACCAGACTACGTCATTCTTTTTATCAGTTGGGAGACCAATTACTCTGGGCGAATCCACCAAATTGAAGTCGTGATAGCTTATATTGTAGTAATATCTCAAGTTGCAAGTCAAGTTCGTATGCCCTATATAAAACGACAAATAGTGACTATCTTTAAAGCGTATCTTTATATCTTCAAAATTATTTAGAAAAAAATGGTCCGGGCGTAATTCAGATTCTTTATCATGAAGTACGCATCAAATGTAATTATGTGGCCCCAAACATTATATGATATTTCAACTGGTACAGTTGGTGATTACTTCTAATAAGCCTATAACTTATAACAGTTTTAAAACATTTAGATATGGTAAAATAATTAAGCGCAGAACCTAACAAAGAAGATGCCTTACAACATCTTAACAAGCACGTAACCTCTTACATCCATTTGTACATAGAAGTACCTCAACTCCAAGCAACAAACTGTTTCTGACCTGGGAGGTACTATACCGTCCAATCGCGTCTTTTTTGTTGATATCGAGTGAATAATTTGGATAAACAAACGGATGATAACAACAATAAAACAGATAAATTAATAAGCAAGCCATAATCACCTCAAAATATGCGATAAAATGTTTATTTTGTCTGTACATATGGTGTCTGACATGTTACTACAGTCGATGTATGTTATACAAATATTTGAGTACAAAGTAGCATTATTTGAAGAATTACTTGCTTCAAACATAAGTTTCATGAATACTACTTTGAATACTACTACTCATGTTTCTGAGTACATGTATACTGAACTAAAAAAGAAACTTTCGCCAGAGTTTAATAGGACTGTTTCCACATATGTGTATACTAACAATTTTTGTTTGTATTTGTTATTACTCAATAATTCAAAATCAATTCATCAAAGTTCATTTACAGTCTGAAAATTATCAATTCCATTGGTTTTTTTTCAATTCCATTCAATGCAGGTGTCGATTCAATTTGTTTTGCTTCAGTAACGACTATGCCCACCTCGAACATTGCTTACAACTTGGCAGATTGAGTGGATGAGATTATTAATTTGAGCCTGTGGTATATTATTCCACTCTTCTAGCAAAGCTTCACTGAGCTCATTTACATTGCCCGGGGGATTTTGACGTTGCCGTGCAAGATTATCCCAAAGGTGCTTGATGGGATTTAGATCCGGGCTTTTTGAGGGCCAGTCGTCTATGAAATCAATATTGTTGTTTCGCAAGAACTGGATATTATCACAGGCGACTTGTGATCTGGCGTTGTCTTGCTGAAACACAGAAATAGCGCCGTGGTTTTTTGTAAGAGAGGAACAACGTGTGGGGCAAGGACATATTCTCTATACTTTTGAGCGTTCAAATTGCCATTAATGACCACTAATTGGGTACGATACCCATACCCAATTCCGGCACAGACCATCACGGAACCCCCACCGCCAAAACGGTCCCGCTGAAGAACGCTACAGTCAGCGTAACGTTCATTCCTACGTCGGTAGACCCTGATCCGAACATTACTATTGGACAATGCAAACCTAGAATCGTCCGAAAAAAGAACCGTCCGCCAGTCTTGCCTTGTCCAGCTGATGTGCCTATCAGCCCACTGAAGCATGTTACGTTACTCTCTCTCTCTCTCTCTCTCTCTCTCTCTCTCTCTCTTATATGTTTCGCAATTCGAGGCATCGAAATTTTGGCCAAATTGTATCGATATAAAGTTGTTTTGGTATTTTTATGACTGTAGTCGTCAAGTGCAATAATTTGCATTGAAAAAAGTTTAGTGTAAACCAGATATGTCCATCCCGTGCGTGCACGTGGAAATGGATATCGCCTGATATCACAAGATATCGTTCGACATGAAGTGATTATCTGACCGGTTTCCCAAACTAACACGTCAGTGTTAACTACTACATATACACATTTTTCTACATTATGTGTTTAACCTCATTAATTTAAGACCTACTTTGTGAAAGTTTCTTTTTGGGTTCAGTGTATATGTCAAAGGACACGCAAAAGCGGTCTGGCTATGCATAACATTCAACAACAGAACGGAATACGGATTCAGCACAATAAGAGACTATTCCAAATTAGAATAAGACAACATTTCTCTCAATGCAAAATTCTCGTTTCACATTAAAATATGCATTGCAAAAAAGTGCGCTAATTGCGCTAATCACAGAAAGTGCCGCATCAATAGTTCGTCGGAGAGTGAGTATAACATGTGCAGAAATTCGGATAAGTTTCTTTATTTTGAAAGAATCAAAATAGTATTGTATACCACATCAATGCGTTTTCAGTGTTTGACTATAACAACCCAACTTATAACCTAAGTTAAGTTGAAACTAAAACAATGCTGGCCTAATACATATTTTGTTACATAGACTCGTGTATTTTAATAGTTTTCGTACAAGTTTCTGGGTTCGAGTAAGTACTCGGATTTCTGATAATTGGTAGTACTTTTGTTTTGGTTGTATGTTGTCTATATGGTGTAGTGTGGTTGTATGTTGTCTATATGGTGTAGTGTGGTTGTATGTTGTCTATATGGTGTAGTGTGGTTGTATGTTGTCCTTATGGTGTAGTGTGGTTGTATGGTGTCTTTAATATATTTATATCCTTATCCAATGATTTTATTTATTTCATAAATATTTCTGTACATTAGTGTCACTATGTTTTGATTTTTGACATTTTTGTATGTGATGTTGTGAACGTTTGCAACACGTTTACGTATTATTATACTGAACAATGTACGAAAACTCATGATAGCTTTTCACTCAAGACAGATAAATTAGAGTTGCAGGTTTGAGTATTAGCACAGGTGGACATGTCTACCAATGTAAGATTTCAAATGAATAGTGTACCTTTACTTAGTCATCAATATTTGTAAACCAACTAATTACGAACATTAACTGTAAATATAAGAACACTTCATCCACTCTGAAAACTTTATAATATAAACAAAATAATAAGAACATTTTTGGACAACTTGACAACATTTTTTGTAAATTACAAAATGTAATTTCCGAATATCTATCTCAGAATATTGTTGACAATATTTTTACACAATCATGATCGAGTGATACTGACACAGTTTTATCATCCCAACGTTGGTTGTACTATTGCATTTATCAACAAACTGTTTAATGCAAATAAGTTTGAATGAAATATTTCATTTTGTTGCTATAAAAATATTTCATGAAGTATATGTTGAAATAAATGTGTTATATATACAATGTGTAAAAGGTATTATTGATTTGATAATTGGTTGCAGTCTTGTTAAAAGATTTCAAAATGTTATTGTATAAATATATTGTTAGGTTATGATTGAAATTAATGCATTGTATTTACAAGTATGAACATATCAATGTTTTGAGTTGATTGTTTGCAGTCAAAGTCAATTAAAGCACTTACACACAGGGTACATGCCATCCACATATCATTCATTTTTACGGTTTTGTGAAACATGGAATAAATCCTCTTCTTGTTCAATCAAGTTCAGCAAAACTTTATGTTGAGATCACCTCTGAGTCTTTATACTGAGGCGGACTCTCAATCATAAAATATAAAAAGAAATATAGAAAACTAGTCCGAACATTTCCAAACAAATATTGTGATTTCAATGTGACAAGTCCGAATTTACGGCGAAGTCTTCTCCGAATCTGATTCCGACTCCACTTCGGAATTGAGATCTAACTTCAGAGCCTTCTTCATTCTCACGAAAAGAACAATTCTCTATCCCGATCGCTTTGATTACAATAAATGACGTTTTTGCTTGAGAGATCGTTATATGTGATTCTTCATCTTCGGACACATAAGATAGATCTGTTGTAGCAGATGTACCAATCAGCATCACGCGGTCATCACGACAGTTTGGTTCTATTGTGATTTCAAGATCAAATGGAGAACTTCGTTTTTTAAGTACTACTGGTTCATCAAACTCAATCGTCGAGGAATTCCCTGACGTTTGGTGCACATTGAACTTTTTATTAAATCCTTTGTGGTCAATTTTTACAACAACAGATAGACCTAGACCAATGTCGGTTGGTAGAATTTGTCCTTCAGTTGACTTTGAACTACCAAGTTTGTTTGAACCATGATATTGCATGACCATTTTAAAAAGAGAGATTTCAATGTACTTCAGCCGAACAACTTTGTCGACTTCAAGACGCAATGTCTGTCGCAAAGTTCTAATAACAGCCTGATTTTGGCGAAAGAATGAAGCAACAAGTATTTGTTCAACGGGTACTCGGCGGACATTTGACATAAAATCTAGCTTTGACAAGCAACCTAAGTTACACTCGATGATGTCTTCATATTCGTCAACTGAAAAATAACCTTTCTTCTTTATACATTCCATCATTTTTACCGTCGGCAAAGTTGGCAGGCGGAGATGATAAAACGCATCTCCAAGAATATCACGAATATTCTGACCTGTTTCCTCCTTCCCCAGTTCTGACAGTTTTATCTTTGCCCATTGTTCGATTCTGTGATATATAATGTCCTCAGGAGCATAGAATGTGTCACCTTTAAGTATGTAAGTCAGTCCGTCTTTTGAAACTTGCAGGAATCCGTTTGTCGTTATCACGGCGTTGACGTTTTTGTCAATGTATTTGCAGCAAATATCTCGCATAATTGTCAGGTCATATTTCAGTGCAAAGTCTAGTGTGTTACAAACGTTGGACGTGGCTATGTTGTTTTGCAAAAACAATGCGCAATGATCCACCAGGTACGTTATCTGATACATGTGTGCCATCTGCAGCAAGTCTATTGCTTCATCAACCCTTTCTAATTTAGCATCGTCAGTATACATAAACCTGAAATATAAACGCTAATACTGACTATTAATGTGAAGGCGTATATCCCTTGAATTCTCGATAAAATATTACAAATAAAGTAAAAAGCTTTCAGAGATGAAGCGGATATGTACATTCATACATTTTATAGTCCTTTACGGACCAAAGACGCGCTCATAAAATTGCTACATCTTTCTACCAGAAGAGAAATATTGTACTGAATTTCACATACCTTAACATTTTATTAAAAATGTTTACGTCAGCGTCGGGAAAGTCAAACTCATTCTTGCTTTCACTGCATGTTCCGAAAAACATAGCCTCAAAGACTGGGCTTCTGGATGCGAGGATCATTTTGTGGGCTTTTAGAGGACGATTTGTGCTTTCGTCTCCACATCTAATGATTATATCTGCCCAGCGATTGTTGACATGCATCTTAAGCAAGCTAGTACTCAGGTTGCAATCAATTTGCCAATCTCTATCCTCTGGTAAGGGCAATAGTTCTTCGCTTTTCCTTGCAGCAGGCGGCTGCTCTGTTTCTTCTATAGTTCTTAACTCCTCATTATGATGACCTTGCTCTGATGGCTCATTGGTAATTGTGTCAAGTTCCATTGTTGGATTTATAGGAAACTGTCAATAAAAATAGGAATATTTGCAAGAAAAAAACTCCCCCGTACCTAGCGAACATATAGATACAATTGCCCACTGTTCATCTGCTTAAACCTTCACACATTTGTATTCTAATGTCGGTCATATCGTGCAACTACCTCACTTTAGAGGACCAATAACGCATTTTGCATTTTCATTACACAATAAGAGATATTTGCTAAAAGAAATAGATTCATCACAAGATTTCCCTGTAAACGTTAACCGCTTGGACGTTTCTTGTTTTCAATTTGTGTAACTCTTTTTCATGATTTCAAGATGTAGAGACGAGTAAAATTGTGTTCAATGTTCAAGTTGCTTTCGAGAGTCAAGTACACATTGTATTATATCGTTATTTACAAATTAAAATTCTTTTCTTATTACTTGAAGGTTTTTGACAGTCTGTGTTAGTTCATAACACAGTAAGAATACATTTCAGCATATTTTATGGTTTATGATTTCAGCTGGTTTTCTTCAAAATCTTCTAAAAGATAACGTTTGATTGAGTTTAAAAACAATTGTATTTCGATAGCAATTTTCATTTCCTAAAATCGTAAAAAAATAAGAATTAACTTAAGTATAAGCTAAAACTTCTTACCTTTTTAATATTTCTTTTCAAGGACTCAAGTGTATTCAAACCGTATTGTAATTGACAAGAATATATGAATATCAGGTTAATATGTCAAAATCATTATAATGCAGCTTATATAACATAAATGCGCACAATAATTGAATCGAATAAATAAACTATTGTTTTTGTACCTATATTCTTACTGAAGTACAACTTATGTTTCAGTAGACTTGGAAATGATATCTAGCGACAATCGTAATTGATTACAAAACCGGATTTGGTATGCTCGAGTGAATCGGGAGTTATTGTACGAAGATCCCGTGTTTCGGAAATCAGTTTTAGCGACCGCGTCAGAGGAACTTAACCCCAAAATTCAAATTCGATGCCTAAGAGGAAGTTTAAATTATCTCAAGACGGACTTATATTTCAACACGATATTTCAACAAAAAATATTGATTGTTGATGTTTATCAAATGTTTTGCAAGGAGGAGGACCCACATCTAGATGGAAGTACTGTGGGGACAGTACGCTCGAGTACCGTTAGCGGTGACAAAGGGTTAAAGAGTTTTTTATTCCCAATGCAAAAGCGGGGTTTTGTCTATGGTTTTACCAAGGCGATTCGACCACCGTTTACTCAATTATTAAGTATTAGACAGACAAATATTTAGTGTATACATTGTAATATATAAAGAAGAATATATATATTACAATGTATACACTAAGTATTATTAAAAAAACATATTATTAAAATTTCATTCAACATTGTAAAATGTTCACATATGTATATTGGTCGTTCCTCAATAGAAGCGTCCCCTCGCAAAATACAGATTGAGTTTGTTTTTTATTTGATAGAAAGTTTTGTAGAGATGAGTATTGACAAAAAAATTTACACGTCTCAATCATGGAGCAAGAAGAAATAGAAGATTTTGGTGGATAACAGACTACGTTCCGTTATGGCAGAACATAAGCAGTCCATGCTGGCTGATATGGAAAGGCTATTTGACAAGTGGACATTCTAATTTAGAACAATTAGATAAAATATCCAGCATTTTGAGAGGTTTATCAAAGTTTAAACGGAAATCTAACGAGTTTCAATTTCAACATAAAGCTAAAGTGAATACAGTGAAACGACAGACCAGTTGTTACAGAACAATAAAATTGACGAAGCTAGAACAAAAATAGCAGAAGGTAAAATATCGTAATTTTGCAAATCCCATACAAAGAATGATAGACGTTTGACTTTTAAAACAAAACCTTATTTTTCAAAAAAATGTTATATTTCTATCAAAACTTTTGTTCTTACCCAGTCGTCGTTTTCATGAATAAAATTGAATATAAGTCGATAGCCATTCTTCAAGAGTTTATAAGTTTACAAAATAAAATATAATAAAGTACAACTGTGTTTACATAAGTCAATGTAAAAATAATTGTTTTTCATGCGAAATAATTCACAGAAGCGAGACGGCCAGTGTGTTATTCTAAACAGGTATAGTGTTTGGTCGCTCAAATCAGATACCGCCTCGTACACTATTGTCAGGAAAACACGTTACATAGTTATTTAGTTATGAAAATAAAATTTAGACGTTTATTCCAGAGAAAGTTGAAAACCGTTCTTTACAAAATTTATTAGCAATATTTAAACATACGTGTAGTTTATTTCCGAAATTACAGAACATTTAGATAGATATACACTTGAGATAAACTTGTTGAAAGCAAAACAAAATTATAATCAACAGAAGAGACTGATTTGCTTCCTATATTTCCAGGAAAAGAGATTATAGCTTATCGACAGAAGCTAATCAAAATTGCAGATAGTTCTGAGCTTGGTCGGACGATGGTTGAGGAATATGAATCAAATCCTCTTGCCGACGGATCGGACGACGAGAAGAAGATGAACAGGGCGGCTCGTGAGGCCGGGCGGAAGCAACGCTAAGAGCGGACCAAAAGAAATTGTCTAAGAGATATAGACCTTATATGAAACGTCCTCCTACATCCACGATGGTTGGACCATACGTCCAAGCACAGTGCACTTCTCAACAGGTACCACAACAACCACAGACTATTCGAAGACCACCGGGTTTGTGCTTCGTGTGCGACCAAGCCGGTCACTGGAAAGGATCTCCAGAGTGTCCTTTAACAACTAGGCCTGACAATATGTTAAGTATAAGAAATGTTATAAGAATGCTATTCCACCAGTAGAAAGACTGAAGAAACATATGCCAAAGTGGATGGAAGCTACAGATAGCAGGTACATTTTAGATGTTGTTGATCATGGTTACAGGTTGCCTTTTAGAATCGTTCCAGAAAAGGTTATGTTAAAGAACAACAAATCAGCCAGAGAAAATACCGATTTTGTAAGTACAGAAATAGAAAATTTATTGTCCAAAGGAATTATATCTGAAAGTCAGTCAGTACCTCATGTAGTCAATCCACTGGCGGTAGCATACAACAAAAAAGGTAAACCGAGATTGGTTTTAGACTGCAGACATATAAATCCTTTTTTACTTCAATTCAAAATCAAATTTGGAGATATCAAAATTGCTGAAACAATGTTCAAAGAAAATTCCTTTCTGTTTACGTTCGATCTTAAGTGTGCATATCATCACATAGATATCTTTGAACAACACAAGACCTATTTAGGATTTTCATTCGTACAAAATGATAAAACAAAATTTTACGTTTTTAATTCACTCCCATTTGGCATAAAAACAGCAGGTCACATTTTCACCAAAGTAATGAAAGTAGTTGTTTCATACCTGAGATCAAGATCACACAAGATCATAATGTTCCTAGATGACGGGATAGGTTCTGAAGAAAGCTATGACGCAGCTCTATTATCAAGTGAGAATACAAGAAAAACAATCCTAGAATTTGGTTTTCTTTTAGCTGACGAAAAATGTAATTGGGAACCGAGCCCGAAAGTCACGTGCTAGGTATGAACAAAAATATGCTGCTCATCTCAGAGGAGAGAATACAGAGGATAGAAGCTATATTACATTCTAGCATTTTCCAAATCGAGCATAGCGAAGAAAATATAATTTCAGTGAGGCATTTAGCTAGTGTGGTAGGTCACATTATCTCTTTACATAGCGTATTATTGAACAAAACACGTCTCATGACAAGAGAATTGCTAAAATGCATAAATGCAAGAGACAGTTGGAACACATGTGTCAAAGTCACTGAAAATACAATGAAAGAAATGCTTTTCTGGAAAGCAAATGTGCGATCTTTAAACGAGAAAGGTAGCATACTCATTCATGATCACGTGTATTATTACAACGTGTTTGTCGATGCAAGCAGTTTTGCATACGGGGGTTACATCGAATAGGTAGACAACTGTTTTGTCACTTAAGAGTCGTTTTCAGAGTTTAAAAGTAATCAAATGACCCAACAAATGGTTTCAACATATCCAAGTTATGCCATGTCCCCATTGTGGGGGAAGTTACATGAGATTAAAGTTTCACCCTGCAGAGCAGGCAGTGTTAAAAGAAAAGTTACACTGTCTGACGTAGACACGTTACACGAAGGTAACGATATGTCCTGTAGAACGGACACGGTACAAATTAATAGTATGACCACTGTGGTGGGAAATGTACACGAAAATAATGATATACCATGCAGAACGGGTACAGCGCAACAAGAGGTAGGTCCGTTGAATGAAAGTAGAGTGAAGTCCTGTAGAGAGGACACTATATAAGATAACACGAAGTCTCCAGTAGTAGATAAGATGGTATATGAATACATAGAAACACCCAGCAGAGTGGGCACAATAAGAAACAATAATGCATCCCAGAATGTGGGGATAGAAAAAGTAAGAAAATCTGATTTTCATAAAACTGAATATAAACAAACAAATGTTACGTGTCTTGAGAAGGGCTTAAGCAACAGAGGTTCAGAGTTTGAATTTCACGGGTATGGAGTTATCGGAGATATCGGTTAAAATCAGAATGTTTGTTTAGTTAGATTCTTATGTTAAAATCTTTTCAGATAATCAAAATGTAAAATCAGTTCTATTAAATGGCAGCAGAGTGCCAAGTATCCACAAAAGTGTACTGCAACTGAACAAACTTTGTGAAAAAGAAAATATTTTGCTAAGTCCAGAGTGGATTCCCAGAGAAGAAAATGAAAAAGCAGATTTTGCTAAGAAGATGCTACGATTGTGATGATTGGAGTATTTCTAAAAATGTTTTGTTTATTAGACAAGAGCTGGGGGCCACATACTATTGATAGGTTTGCTTCACATTTGAATAATAGATGTATTAAGCTTAATTCTCGATGGTGGTCCCAGGTACAGATGGTATAGACGCATTGATCCAACAATGTAATAATCATGTGAATTGGTTAGTTCCACCTCCAAGACTGACAGCCAGTTGCTTTAATAAAATTGGAACAGAGAAAGCCAATTATACAATTATCATACCGATGTGGAAAAGTGCTCCATTTTGGCCCTGTTTAATTAACAAAAATGGAAGTTACAATTAATTTATTAAAGATTCGCTAAATCTCAGCAAGCTCAATGTCGTTGCTCCAGGAAAAGGCAATAATGGTTGTTTTTCAAAATATCCACTTTCTTTCAATATGCTCGCTTTAAAATGTAAATTCTAAATAAATTACGTACGTAAAAGATTATTGAATGAATATTCTAACAGCATCGTATTTTGACAGGTATTAACCTAAAAAATAATCACAAGAGGAAATGCGAGGACGCTGGCATAAGAGGGGACGATTGTAATACATTGATCGAACACATGGCGGATTATTTTCTTCAATCCAAGCACGGTAATTAAATACAATAACAGTTTTTCAGCATTTGAAAAAAATTGTGAAAGTAAAAATGTGACAGCTTTGCCATCCCAATCAATTACTGTTGCTTTATACATTACTCACCTAATGGATTCTGGAAAATCAAATCACGTCATTTCCGGCGCTGTTTACGGCATTAAATGGGGTCATGATTTGAACGATTTCAACGATCCTACCGAAAGTAAAACCGTGAAACCACTTTTTAATACAGCAAAACGTGTTTGCTCAAAACCAGTTGAAAAGAAAGACGTGATTTCTACAGAAATGATACAAGATCTTTGTTATGCTTTCAAAGATTCGTCTGATGTGATTGATTTAAGAGATATGGCCATGATCATGTTAATTTATTCCGGATTTCTTAGAATTAGTTAAGTGTACAATCTTCGTTGCAACGACATAATATTCAATAATGATCACATTGTTCTCAAAATAAGACATAATAAAACTGACGTGTACCGCAATGGTGCTGAAGTTGTAATATCAAAGGGCACATCTTTTACTTATCCGCTCATTTTATTACAAAAATATGTTAACAGAGCAAATCTGTCTCTGTCTTCTGATAAGTTTTTGTTCAAACCAGCTTTTAGATCGGAGAATGAATAGTCTCGTATAAAGAAAAATAAGAAACTGAGTTACACTAGGTCACGTGAATGTATTAAAGCAAAATTAAATATTGTCAAGGTCAAGGACACGTCGAGCTCACAGACGTGTTTTTATATTGCTCTTCAATTATTGCTTTCTTTTGATAAAAATCAACAACATTTGGAAGTGAATTTATGCAAAAAGGGACTTTGGAAGTATAGATTTATTCAGTGCTTAACTTTATTAAAAACATGCATTGGTAAACATTATTTATCTGGTTAACTTTGGAGATATACTGAACACACTGTAAAAAACCGGTTTTCACGTGTCAATAGAGATAGGTGTGGTTGTTTGTGTAACCTAAAATTTGTGTTTTTGACATTGGTTCACTGCTATATTTGCAGAAATACGATAGAAATAAACGTAAGTTACACTAAAATTTATTATGTCTGCAAAATCAAAAAATAAAACACGCACCGCAAAAACGACCGCCGAACACCAACCGCAAACTAAATTAGATAATATCCGAAAAACAATGGAACAACAAACATAAGCCCTTAGCAACCAGTCTCTGATAGACATTATGAGTAATTTTGAGAAAAAAATAGATAAATTAGCTTCACAAGAATATATTGAAGCAAAAATAAAGAATCTAGTGACTGAAAAATTGGTTAAAGAGTACATTGATACGATTAGAGATGAAATAACCAAGCAATTGAAAATGGAAGTGGATAGGATACATACAGATTTTAACGTTATAGTAGAAAGGATGAACAACCAGGAGGAAGAAATGCATGATCTAAAAGAAGAACTGAAAAAAATAAAGGAAGAAAATAATGAACTTAGGTCGCATTGCAAATCAATCGATGATAAATTGAATGAGCATTGATACAAAATGAAAGTCAATGAAACGAATATAAACTACTTAGAGCAATACACTCGGAACAATAGTGTAAGAATTTACGGAATAGATGACAGGGATAAAACTGAATCCACAAACGAAAGCAGTGATCAAGTGATCAAACTATTAAATGATCGCCTACAAGTGAAACTAACACCGTCCGATATTGACATAGCCCATAGAATAGGACCATTTAGACAAGATGGAAACCGTCCAATTCTATGTAAATTTGTATCAAAGCAACAAAAAAAAACACGTTATTAGACACCGCAAACAATTGAAAGGCTTCGCTGTTGTAATCCGGGAGGATCTTACCCTAAAAAATGCAAAACTGTTGGAATCGATATCGGCTTTAGACGACGTGAAAACAGCTTGGACAGAAGAAGGAAGAATTATAGCGTCACTTATCAACGGGAAAAAATGCGATTTGACATTACGTCCGATTTAACAGCTCAACTCATCACCGCAGAAGAACGAAGTAAATTGAATCAAACCAACTAATAAGTTTTGACAGCTAACACGTGTTATTGTTTAATGCGAATCAGACCGTGAAATAACCTAACCATTTGATTAGTCAATAGCACCTACCCAGATTATGATGACGTTTTCCACACCTTGACAAGGATTGTTAGGAAACTACACACACGACGAGAAATGTGCAATAGAGTAATTATAAAAAACTAATTTTGGTATTTTATAACGCTCATGAGGATGTATAATGAATTAGTTATACTTAAACCCTCGATGTTTAATATTTTCCAAGCATTTTGTCTATTTTGTAATATGATATATGCGTGAAAGATACTATGTATTTATAACTTCACTAAACTGAAATTAACACGAAGGTCAATGTCACGTCTCACTCATAATAATACTTGTATTGGTTAATTGTACGGCATTATAGCTCTGTAACGATGGCCTAAACAGACTTCATGATTAGTAAATCGTCTCAACGTAATGGCAAAAAATACATTAAAAGTAAAAGTTTTATGGTATGTTGATATTTTGTTAACTGTTTGCAAGTTTATGCACATTGTACTCATGTATATTTAAAGTAATGTCTGTATGTTTTCTTTTATTCCTCAGTCATGAGTGTTGAGGGTAGTCACCAGGTACAGAGATGTAACCTTGGAAGCTCTCGTAGATTGGGTATTCATTGTCTTTTCTTTGATCCTCTCTGTATCATTGGAGTATGAGAGCGCGTGAATATACGTCTATATGTATACGTTTATATATATATATATATGTGTGTGTGTATGCATGTATGTATGTGTGTATGTGTGTATGTATATATGTATGTATGTGTGTATATGTGTATATATATGTGTGTATGTTTTGATGTATTTAAGTGCACGCAGGTATGTATGTACGTATGTGTGTACGTATGTATGTATGTACAAGTGTAAGTGTGTGTGTGTGTATGTATGTATATGTTGGTGTGTATATGTATGTATATATATATGAGTATCATTGCAAATGAATACAATAGAGTTATACTTCCTTTAATGATATCTCCCTAGTTACCATTTCTCTTATTACATTCTCTCATTTGTTAAACAAATGTGCACTTTTACTACGTCCAAATTCCTCTATTTTTGCTATTTTCAATGTTTTTTCAGGCTCTTTTTAGTAAGTCACAATATATGTAGAAATCATTACTTGAATGAGACAATGAAGACATCTGTTCAGGTGGAAAGTTTTTACACGAGATGCAGTGTTTATGTGAATCTTGAAATGTTGTGCTTGTCATGGTTGATTGATTGTTGTCCAGAATAGAAATATAAGAGGTAAAATGTAAGTCTAAGATATGTCAGGAGAAATAAAGATTGCTTCCATGAATATACAGGGATTAAATGACATAAACAAAAGACGAGATGTTTTTTAGTTTTCTAAAATCATACAATTATAGCGTGATATGTCTTCAGGACACTCATTTTACTGACAATGATAAACTTATTACTAGGAGTATGTGGGGATATGACTGCTTTGTCAGTAACTTTTCTTCTAAGTCCAGAGGTGTATCGATTTTAGTTAATAATAATTTTGACTTTACCTTCAAAAATATAGAGAAAGATGATAATGGTAATCTCTTAATCCTTCATTTCACTTCATATAACATTGATATCGCTCTCTTTTGTATTTATGGACCTAAAAATGACCAGCCTAAATCCTATGATGTAATTGGTTCAAAATTGTCTAATATAGAAAATCATTGTATTATTGTTGGGGATTTTAATCTTGTTCTCTGTCCAGAAATGGATTTATTAAATTATGTCAATGTTAATAACCCAAATGCCGGGAAAAAAGTTCTAGAAATTATATTTGATTATACTCTTATTGATTGTTGGCGAGAAGAACATTTAGATGAAAAGAAATTTACTTGGTTAAAAAAGAATCCTATCAAACAAGCAAGACTTGACTTCTTTCTTATATCCAGTTTCCTATTCTTGAAAATTTTAAACAGCGAAATTTTAACGGGATATAGAACTGACCATGCAATGATTACAATATGTCTATCTCTACAAAAAATTGAAAAAGGTTCTTCATATTGGAAATTCAATGATTCTTTGCTAAAAGATTTAGAGTATGTTAAGAAAGTTAAAGAAACAATAAAGAGGGTTAAAAATCAATATGCTTCTAATACTCAACCAAATGGTCTTAGCCCTAATGACATTAGTAATAATGATATAGCTTTTGATATAGATGATAGATTATCTTATGAAACATTACTTATGGAAATACGAGGTGAAACAATTTCATATGCAACATTTAAGAAAAGACATAACTCTAAAACAAAAAGTAATCTTATGGAAGAAATTGACTGGTTAAGTAATCAAAGTAACATTAATATTGATTAATTGGAAAATAAGAAAAAAGAATTGTATAATTTTAGGAAAAAATATCTTGAAGGTAAATTAATTAGATCTCGAGCAAAGTGGGTTCATGAAGGCGAAAAACCTACAAATTACTTTTGTAATTTAGAAAATAGAAATTTTGTCTCAAAATTGATGAACAAATTAATCACTAAATCTGGTGAGGTTTTAGTTGAACAGAATAAAATAATTCAAGAAACAATGAATCATTATAAATACGTTATACGCCTATAAACCTGTAGAAAACTTTAACCCTGAGACTTTCTTTATGAACTCAGTCCCAAAACTTTCACAAAATGATCAGGCTCAATTAGAAGAAAAATTATCAAAAGAAGAAATGTTAAACTCACTAAAGAAAATGAAAAATAATTCAGCCCCTGGAAGTAGTGGCTTTACTGCATCCTTTTTCAAAGTTTTCTGGACTGACATTGGAGATTTCTTAGTCAGGTCGATCAATCAATCTTTTGACGGTGGAGAATTATCTCCAAGTCTCAAACAGGGGGTGATCACCAGTATACCAAAAGGGAACAAAGACAAACTTTTATTAAAAAATTGGAGACCTATTTCATTACTTAATGTATCATATAAAATTGCATCATCAGCTATAGCAGGTCGCTTAAAACGAGTCTTATGTAACATTATAAGTGAAGATCAAAACGGTTTTATTCCAGGAAGATATATAGGGGATAATGTACGGCTTATCTATGATGTTTTATTTTATACAGAAAAATTTGAAATCCCTGGTATGCTTTTACTTTTATATTTTGCCACGGCGTTTGACTCCATTTCTTACGAATTATTTTTAAGGCTCTAAAGTTTTTTAACTTTGGTGATAATTTGATTAGGTGGGTTAAAGTTTTTTTTATACAAATTTACAATCTTGTGTCATTGTCAATGGACATATGTCCGATTGGTTCCCTGTGTGTCGTGGTTGTCGCCAAGGTGATCCTCTTTCACCTTACCTCTTTATTATCTGTGCTGAAATTTTGTCCTTGATACTTAAACACAGTCAAAATATTAAAGGTATTCAAATTAATGGTATAGAATTCTTATTATCACAGTATGCGGACGATACAACAGTCT
Source organism: Lutraria rhynchaena (assembly GCA_008271625.1). NCBI lineage: Eukaryota > Metazoa > Mollusca > Bivalvia > Venerida > Mactridae > Lutraria > Lutraria rhynchaena. The sequence goes on along the minus strand of VIBL01000439.1, from coordinate 111,518 downwards.
TACTAGATGGGTCTGAAAATTCTCTCTGTAATACAATGAAGATGTTAAAATTTTATGCTATAGTATCTGGTTTGTGCCTTAATATATGGAAGAAAATGTTCCAATTTCTCATAACTCATTTCAATCCTTACCTTTGTGGTTGAATAGACTATTCAAAATAGGGGGTAATGTTGTCTTCTACAAGAATTATTTTGATAAAGGTATAACGTATATTGATGATCTAGATGAAAATGGCCATATTATGTAATGTGACCAATTCTGTACTAAATGGAATGTTAAAACACAATTCTTGTAATTTACAGTCTAATTAACTGTATAAAAAAGTTTTGAATACTTTTTCAATCCAAATGCCTTTGAAGAAGTCTCAGTTTCCCATTTATCCGGAAATTATTGAAATTATCTATGGTGATAAAAAAGGATGTAGAAAAATATATGATTATCTTTTATACAAAACCTCACTACATATAAAATCTCAAAGAAAGTGGATTACGGATTTGAATCTTCATCAAAACTTCAACTGGAAATATTATTATGATATCCCATTTCGTACCACTAAGGACTCAAGTTAACACTGGCTTCAATACGGAATAAACCACAGAATATTGGGCACAAACCGACTGCTAAGTAAAATGGGACTTAAAGATAATGATTCGTGTTCATTGTGTAACCAAGAGTCTGCAACTATTGTGAATTTATTTTTTGAATGTAGATGTGTATCTTACTTTTGGCAATCTCTAATATCCTGGTTTAATAATACATTTGGTTATTCCATATACACTTACTCTAAGATATATATCTTACTAGGAAATAAAAAATTGATGTCCCATCTAACTATGCCATACTTTTAGCTAAACAATTTATTTTTAAATACAAAATGAAAAATATGATAACAAATATTGAATTCTTTAAATCAAAATTTAAAAACCAGTTATTGAGTGAAAGACACCAAGCTAATATAACTGGCACAATTTTGAAATTTTCAAATACTTCGAGAAGGTTCGCAGTGCTCTGGACAACAGATCAACAGTGACATGGTCAACATAATTCTTACTATTTTAGAAAATGACTTCTACCAAATGCTTATTTGTTTTGTTCTGAAATTGATTTTTCTAAAGCACGATAAACATATAGGTGCTTCATTAAATGTTAATGAAACTTACATCTCACAGAACAGATGGTCTCCCACTTTATAAAACAAAATATATGTACACATACTTGAATATTATTATCTGTGTCTATTAATAATTGTAGTCTTCTATCGAAAATTGTATAAAACCAAAATATAGTTTATGTACTTGACTATTACTATCTGTGTCTTTTAATAATTATGGTAGTTTAATTGAAAATGCAAAAATTTTACCAGTTTTTTTTGCCTTGTACCTTTCTTTTATTAAGTCTCCTAAAATACCCATATAATGCATATCTGTCTATTTTTTTCAGAATTAAAAACTTAAAAAAATAAAGTGGCCGTAATAGACAAAATCAAAAGTATAACCATTAAAAAAGTTTCATTTCAATGCATTATAGTTTCGTTAAAATAATAATAGGAACTATTTTGAATATGGACATTAGGTCACATGTATAATTTTTTATACTTTGTATTTCAAATTCTTAAGTATTTTTTGACGAATAATCAAGTTAAGTATACATTTCCAAATGTTAAAAAAATGTGGTAATGCATCTTTTAAAAATGTTGGATGGTTACTTAGAGAAACCTGTATACTTGCTTTCATCTATGTACGCTACTATCAAACCACCTAATTTAAAAAATACAATGTTTGTAAAGTTACTATTTTTCAAATAATTTGGTTGAAAAGGTCATTTTATTACTCTAGTGAAACTAGAATAATGTCTTATTCTGGCTATTAAATACCACATTGACTATTTTTTCCTTTTGTCCTAACTTAACATTTATAACTTATAATTCACACTTCTCATAATCAATATTACTTTGAACTCTGAAATATTTATATGAATGAAAATGGATTGTAATGTATTACATGTGGAATTGTTAAATAAAGTTACAAAAAAAAAATTAAAAATTGATGCACCAGATTTAAATTTAGGAACGCATTCTCTAAGAGCCTCAGGGGCATCGAACGTTGTGAACGCAAAGATGCGTTGTGTCCAAAAGATGTTTGAAACGTCACGGCAGATGGAAAACCGATGTCGCCAAAGACGGATATATAAAAGATTCATTACAAAAGAGATTATCAGTCTCAAAATTACATAATTTGTAAATCGAACGAATACGTTTTATTAGTTTTCTGTATTATTGTTTACGGAGAGATTCACGATTATGAAATGACATAGAATTTGAATCTTATTTCAACTCCTATACTTTGTAATTTTATAGAAGCGTCCCCTCGCAAAATACAGATTGAGTATGTTTTTATTTGATAGAAAGTTTTGACGAGGTGAGTATGGACAGAAACTTTGCTGTTATTGATTCATATAAACTATATATCGAAGGAACACTTAGATCCAGAAGTATAAATTTTACAGAAATTGAAATTACATAATATATGGCAAGAAATAGAACTCGGACACAGCGTTACTTCAACAGCCTTACTTATGCATATGAATTGGTAAGAGATAATAAAGAATTGTATTTAATAAATAAAAATAAGGTGTAAAAATTGTATGTTTCCGCTTACATGCTCATTAAAAATCAGGTAGATAGGTATGGAATTTTTTTTATAATTCTTGAAAGCTGCTGTTGAGATTATTTTTGTGTGGAAAGGTGAAAAAGTGAGAAAGTGGATGTATCGTTCCTCGGGCCTAATAAAATCAAGAGGCAGAGGAAAAAATATGGTAGGTTGGGTAACCAGAAACAAATAATGTTTTGACGCCTAATATGATGCAAAATTGATAAAGAAGTCATAGCCCAGTGTTTAGTCTCCCTGTCAACAGAATTAAATTAATGTAGCTATTTTAATGGTCATTCTGAAGAACAGCACACAAATATGTGTACAGTGGTTTCATTATTGTGAATAATTTCCAAGTTTTTACCTAAGATTTGTGATAACTAAAATGTCACTGATAACTATTCGTATGTGAATGTCAAATCATTACAATGCATTAACTAATACAGAAGACCAGAAACCGTATAACATAGACAAAATATGTTTTAAAAATTATACAAATAACTTCATCCTATTTTTTGAGGGGTAAAAAACAAAATGGAACCATGCTACCCTACACCTACAGGTTTATAATTAAGTTAATTATACCACATGAATATCTGAACACGTTAGTCAACAAGTATAAACATTTTCAAACAAAAAATAAATGCGTACAACCTATTCATTCATTTGAACAAAAATAGTTTTAAAATAAGTATAAGTGAACATCAAATCAAAGATTTCATAAAACTGTTAGGTCTGGAGAGTGATCTCCCTTTTCTCAGTCAAGAGAAATATTGCTACCAAAGTTTGGTCTAGGTCCACACAAAGCAAGAGCAGAAACTCTAGAAAAACTATAGAAATATTTCACACTAGACTAATAGTCTCAAATGGACTTAAAAGGTTCCAATATCAAAAAGAAATTAGTACATATCACAGGGGGCTATCACATTGAAGGGATGGTGTATAATGGTGTATTTGGCTTAAAATGGCCACATGGACCAAAAATAGAACTTTTTTTGTGGGCTTATGCAAGGTGAAACATGTTTTTAAGTTCCTTATTCAAATTAGAAAATATTTTCTATATAATAAATTTTGAAATTATAAGAATTTGTGTCTTACAATTAAAATATCAGTCAAGAATATCTCATATTTATTTGCTAGTAATTTAATCATATGTTATGTACATATACACACATATACATATATTTACATAGTTTTATATACAGATTATAGGCTATTAACATGTAATACTATATACATAATAGGTAGAAGAACAAAAATGGTCACATATGGAATATAACTGTATAATCATGTACACAACCTCCTCTAAAACCATCTAATTCCAATATCTCTATATGTCTATCATATTTCACTTCCTTGTTTAAAGTTTTAAATGTTCTAGGTTTTTTTAAAGAAATGAGAAAAAAGGTTATTCAAGAAATAATTAAGCAATGAAAATTTGTGTGGTAAACTCAACGAACAAATTACATTCTTGTTTTTTGAAGTCAAAGACTAATGTACAATGACAATTAAGTACTTTGAACTTTAAAACATTCAACTACAGTTTATATCCTATGTTACTGGCATAAAAAAATCTTACATTCTTGTAAAAATTACATTCTTGTTTTTTGAAGTCAAAGACTAATGTACAATGACAATTAAGTAATTTGAACTTTAAAACATTCAACTACAGTTTATATCCTAAGTTACTGGCATCAAAAAATCTTTTCTAAAGACTTTACAGCAAGAAAGGTAAAAATACAAGTAAAAGAAAGAAGTAAAAAATAATTCTGAATGTAAGAACAAAGTGATTAAAAATGACTGACAACGTGTAAAATACAATGTTCCTCAATACTACAAAAACAAAACCCCATAAAATAATAAATGCTGCATGCAAGTAATGATATGTTTACATAATAAAAGAAAAATAGAGTTAAAAATGATCAATAACAGCCAAGTTCTAACTTCTAATATAACATCTTTGTATTACATAAAAAGAAAAAAATATATTAAAACATAGATGACAATACATTATCACAAATTGATATGTACCTTATGATACGCAAAAACTTTTGTTGATAAACAAATTATTCTTCTAAAAAATGTTTTCATGGCAAGACAACAAAAAGAAAAATACAGATCCGTCAACATTTTTTAAAAACAGAAAGTATGTGTTTTCAACAAATCATAATTTCGACAGCCAGGACAAAAAATAAACTAAAATACAATGTATACAAATTTTAAACATACACAGAGACAATTTGCTTTAAATTAAATGACAGTTATGTTAAATGTCATTTAAATTGCACTCCTAAATTGATAAAAACTTCAGTATATGGCACAAGAATGTAAGATAATAAAATGACAAAGATAATGTAACATGTGTTTAAAGAAGTCAATCAATATATAATAAATTAACAGTCTGCAATGCAAGCTACAAGGTCAATAAGCAACATTTACATCAGTTTACTACTGATTTGAAGTTTGTTATTAAGCACTGAAAACTAAATAAGACAAATCTAAAATCGATGATCAGAAGTATTAACAACAAAATAAATATTTTTTTATTTGACAATTGAATGTCATTAAAAGTTAGACTGGGGACCAAAAACTGTTCTTGATATAAAGTATCAACTACTCCATGTCAAACCAGCATTAGCTTCAAATACCATTATCAATTATGCTATTTTACTATCGATCGATTGATCAATCAATCAAACAATCAATCAATCGATCGATCGATCGATCGATCAATCAATCAATCAATCAATCAATCAATCACTTCAATCAATCAATCAATTCAATCAATTCAAGCAATTCAATCAGTCAATCAATCAATGTAATAGGTCAAATCAATTTGATTTTTTCTTTCACAAATCAAAGACTATAAGTTGTCATTGGGATAATGAGTCAAATGACTAGTGGTGAAAAATGGTTGCTCGTCAAATTTCCTCAGTTTATACTGTAAATTATGACAGAGTGCAGAAAAGATAAATACAGGAAAAGACCACATCATTATCAGCGTAATTTTATAGAGCAACACCAAAAATATCCAGTCTAAATGTGATCTAACAAGCAGAGCCCAATACTATACAAGTATAGGTCGCTGTAATAAGTACGAAAACAATACAGTCAAACCTGTGTTTACAACCACCTCCCAATAAAGACCATCTTGTGAATAAAGGTCATTCTTTGAACAACCACCTCTGATTATTTAGAACACATTGACCTCCAAATAAAGGCCAACGGTCAATAAAGGCCACGTTTTGGCTTCCCGAAGGGTGGCCCTTGTTCACAGGTTTGACTGTATTAAAAAAAATTGACAAATTAGCTTTAAACAAACAAAAAACAGCTGATTTCAAATAAAAAATACCAGTTCATGAGACAAAACACAAAACTGAACACTTTGAAATAAAATAATGATAAAAAATTCGTGAGTGCATAGACAAAAGAGTCAAGTGTATACACCGTAAAGTATGAAGTCCTATGGTGTATTAACGTGTGTTCATGTATATTATATCAAGGATTTTTGAAGCAAATACGATGTTTTCTGCATATCCTTAACATGAGATATGTTCTATACTGATATTAATGTTGAAATATAAGCCTTACATACTGTCTTTTATATCATATTTGAAGATGAGACATTGGATGAACAACATTGTATTTAGTTAATAGAACAATTAAGCATATATACATACATAATTTCATTTAATAATGAATCACTCGAATCAGCGATGAAGTATGAATAGCCGTAGAGATGTTCTTAAAGAAATCGTCACAGAAAACATGTACCATGCTAAGTGTGTCGACCCCTTTTACAACGCAGGCAAATGTTGAACAATTTGAGATGTTTAGCGCTTGTCCGATTTACAACAAATGCATTACAACACCGGATACAACTAGGCCTAAAACAAGGTCTGTTTCCGGTTACCCCACCGACCCAATATTTTACCTACCGTCCCACAGTTTTTATGGCGTCCAAATCGTAGTACTATTTTGCAATTTTCACAGCGAATTAAAATTACGGCGCACACATTCCCATACAGTGTTGCCAATATATGTAGAAAAAATAAAAATGTAGCCGGAAACAAACCTTTTTAGGCCACACTATAAATTAATGGATAATTATATAATCGATGTATGACAGCTATGTCACGAACAGCATTGGGCCGAACCATTCTTTATGTAGACTAGGTTGAAAAAAATCTAACAAATATAAGTTTTATATTTTAATCGCTGAATATTGCTTGAGTACCATGAAATTATGAAAAGATGTTTTCTAATTTTATTTTTTCCGATTGATTTAATAATTGATCGCACACTCTTTCAAAACGACTTTCATGTCACAGAGACAAACACTAAAATGTCGATTCTATACATATCCTATTTCTGTACCTTTCTTGTAACTTATGTAACCACGTATTTCTTCGCATCTAAGACTGATTTCGACAGAACAAGATACAAACTGCATTCACTATAACCGCTCTAAACCCACTGACTAAGAAGTCGCGAAACTGCAAAAAGTTTTTCAAATAAGTATAATGGTAAATGATTAAACAGTAAAAATAACTGCATGGTTAAACCTTATATTTTAAGAATGGTTATTCAATTATACTTATGTTGCATCAAGTAATAACAGATAGTAATAACAAACAGTGGCTTACCTGGATAGCTTGTTTGTTTATTTCCAGTCTGCGAAAAATGCGTATAGTCCGAGCCCGAGGCCATAAAAATCTGGCACGGACTATAAACTTTCGTTGTGAGTGTAGTCTAATCGGACTATAGATTTTTGGGAAATCGTAAATATGGGTTTTTCCATGTTACTATAAATATTCGCACGCAATGACGTTTGGGAAAATCATATCAGAATTTTAACCAATCAAAACGTTGCTTTTCCGTAAGTGCACACAACTTGTCTTCCGTTTCCGCTAACATGCCATAAGGGTCACGGATTTGGTATCTGAGGACAGTAGTCTTTTACACGACTCAGATTACGCGCCAGAGTCTGACTTAGATGATGGTGGAGAAGAATTTACTGAGAACTTTTTTGAAAAGCTCCGTCGCTTTACTGTTACCACAAAATAAATGAATAAACGTTCAAACCGCTGACGTCACACGAGTACTATTTCTCGGCTTTTTTCGCTAATAGACGTCGAAAGCAATATATTTGTAACAGTAGCGTTCATTTACGTTTTATTTGATTTAAACCATTTCGGTGTTTCCTAAATTCATATTATCCTCCCTTCGTTGTGTTTTGAAGTCTTTTTGAAAGCTTCGTAGTCATTGGGTAATTTAATCTTTCTTTTATTTAAACTATATTTGGCTTATTGAAATACTACCCAATCACGGTTTAACCAATTACTTTACATTCACCCGCTGATCTGAAGAGTATAAAAGCCGTTACATCCGTCTCTCGGGTTAACTAGGCTTGCTGTCACTTAATTCGGAACTAGTGTATTTTAGTAAATGGCTTCAGAATACAAATAATGAGAACACATATGTTTATACATTTGAGTGCATAGTTGAAAATAGTATATCAGATTGTGTAGATACATGTAAATTAACAAAAGTCTGTCAATTTATCAACTATGAAGTCCGCAGTCACAAGCGTTCTCTGATACGAACGAAAGCTGACACAAACAGCACGAATATTATAAATTTCTTACAAGCTTAAAGTCAGATATTAATTTAACAATGGTGATTACGTGTTCTCAAAACAACAACATACTGAAATGAATGTTAGGTCGCATGAATGTATGTAAGCAAGGTTTCATTGTAATTGAATGTTTGGTCTCATGAATCCGTACAAAATTCATATCAACAGGTAGGTAAGACGTAACATTGTGTTGTTCAATGTTGGGTCACAAGAACATGTAAACATGTAGACAGTTAAGCAAGACGTGAGCTAGCAATGGTATACAGTGCTACAGCTAAATTAAACTGTAGAATGTCACTTTAGGGGCTCCGTTAAGCGATAACTAAGTGAAGTTTTAATGTAATTTCAGAACGAATTTAGTAAATGCAATGAATGCGCTAATCACGGAAAGTGCCGTATCAATGGTTCGTCTGAGAGTGAGTATAACATGTGCAGAAATTCTGGTAAGTTTCCATATTTTGGCAGAATCAAAATAATATTATATACCATATCAATGCGTTTTTCAGTGTTTGAAACCCAGGTACTTGACACAAAACCAAATTCTACCTCCATAGGCATAGGCTACGTGTACTCCCTTGTTATTAGGTACTAAAATTCTATAGATGGAGCTAAACTGTGTCAAGTATTTGTGTTTGAATTGTGTTTGTGTAAGAATTGATGAACATAAATTGCATTTTCTGTTATCGGTTTATTTTGAAAAGTAGCAACAGACGTTTGAAGTGGTGACTCGATTGTCTACGCTAACCATGTAACATCTGTTTTTTTTCCGACTTTGGGGAAAGGGTCTGGCCTGTTCAGAGGGGAAAATTAAATGCGAAATTTAGCTTATTTGAGGAAAATTTAATCGCTTAATTGGGGGGATATGATATTAACAACTATACATGTATACAAGTATTAGCATTTCCAAAAATGCTTAGAATCGCAGTTCAGGAAAGTATAAGAGCTAAGAATAGAATATTGAATAAAGATTTCCTAGAGATTTCATTTCTTACTGAGAGTTGACAACACATTCTATATTTACGACGATATTAAACTGGTTCCCGTTGACTCTGTACAGTGCAGTGCAGCATGGGACCAGTTAACGACGATAAACTGCCCCTATAGAGCATATGTAAAACATTGCGATATAAAAATGCTCCAAAAGAGCATACGCAAAACACATAACTAAAATATTGAAGTATCGCATTCTGAGGAAACAAAGAATTTCACGATGAATTAAACTAGCATTCATATCTAATATTCATCAAATAAAATCCTCCTTTTTGTAGAGATAGGCTCGTTTCTGAACAATAAAAGCTAATGTTGATGAGAGATGTATTCGAAATATTGTTTACCCCGCAAGAGCCTACAAACTGGTTTTTAAGCAACATACATTAAAAAGGCATGTCAATTATACAAACGGATGACCCGACAAAAACATGGCGGATGATGTACCCCGTTGGAGACCCTTTTGATTTTTTGTCCGCCATTTTATCATTCTCCTTCCTGATTGGCTTAGAACAGGCGGTGTAAGGGAAGAAATGGTCAAATCTGGTTAATTGTGCATGTCGCCGTCCATGAAAGGCAACAATGACTTAGTACATTGTATAACATTTTAAGTTACATGTTTGGAAATCAAGTGCAAAGGTCAAAATACATGTCGTTTGCAGACTGCGGTTTAGTTCAGACTGCGTTCTTTGTACATGTATTTCAACAGCTAAAAATAATAACAAGTGACAGGAATTATCACAAATCCAGGTTTTCATTAACCAGACGCATACCCCATTCCTACCTTCAATTATAGCAGGTTCCCGGTCATAAAGAGGAAACATTTGCCTATTACTAGCAGGACTAGAATGTAACACTCATGACTCGAAAATTGCGAGTAAAAAATGAAAAAATGCGAGTGTTTTTTTTCGTAGAATTGCTTACGAGTACTGAAAACATGTAAACATTCCTTTGATGACGTTTCACGACACTTGGCAGTCCGCGAGTAAAACGAATAGAAATAAAATGAATTACACGCTGGAATGACGTCATAAATTGTTGAATGTGTCAACATTGAGTCAACCGACGGGTCTTTTAAAACCAAATTGTCATTTTATGATTACTACGCATGTATCATCGAGTTGATACAGCAAATATTTTTTACAATTTTTATTGGTTTCTCGGGTTTATATAATCGAAGGGATGATATCTATGACGATATTTACAATGATGGGAGATTATATGACCAAGGTTAAAGAGTACAATATTAAGATCATACTGCCTTGCAATTTCTTTTATAGTTTTCCCTGTTTTTTGCCTCATCATTAATGTGGGTCATTACTTGGTCGTCTACGCGAACATGTTTTCCTGGTACTAGCTCTACACACCAAACTGTGTCGACAGTAAAATTACGATTGTTCATAAATTGATTTCAATTTTTCTTTGAAATGGCAATAAATTAATCGTTTAAGCCTATCTTATCGCTATTTATTTATTTATTTAAAAAGAAATATCGAGTCCAGTACCGGTATTTTACGAAACGGTATATACCGGTATTTACGAAATTAGTATTCGATACAGTACCGATACCGGGTACCGGTATCCAACCCAATGTGGTGTTGTGTGGTTGTATGATGTGGTGTTGTGTGGTTGTATGATGTGGTGTTGTGTGGTTGTATGATGTGGTGTTGTGTGGTTGTAGATTATCTGTATCATGTGGTGTTGTGTGGTTGTAGATTGTCTGTATGATGTGGTGTTGTGTGGTTGTAGATTGTCTGTATGATGTGGTGTCGTGTGGTTGTAGATTGTCTGTATGATGTGGTGTTGTGTGCTTGTAGATTGTCTGTATGATGTGGTGTTTTGTGATTGAAAGTTGTCTGTATGATGTGGTATTGAGTGGTTGTAGGTTGTCTGTATGATGTGGTGTTGTGTTGTTGTAGGTTGTCTGTATGATGTGGTGTTGTGTGGTTGTAGGTTGTCTGTATGATGTGGTGTCGTGTGGTTATAAATTATCTGTATGATGTGGTGTTGTGTGGTTGTAGATTATCTGTATGATGTGGTGTTTTGTGATCGAAGGTTGTCTGTATAATGTGGTATTGAGTGGTTGTAGGTTGTCTGTATGATGTGGTGTTGTGTGGTTGTAGGTTGTCTGTATGATGTGGTGTTGTGTGGTTGTAGGTTATCTGTATGATGTGGTGTTGTGTGGTTGTAGTTTGTCTGTATGATGTGGTGTTGTGTGGTTGTAGGTTGTCTGCACGATGTGTTGTTGTGTGGTTGTATGATATGGTATTGTGTGGTTGTAGGTTGTCTGTATGATGTGGTTGTATGATGTGGTGTTATGTGGTTGTATGATGTGGTGTTATGTGGTTGTATGATGGGGTGTTATGAGGTCGTAGATTGTCTGTATGGTGTGATTGTAGGTTGTCTGTTGCGAATGATGTTGTCTGTGTATTTTGCTGTGGTGTTTTAAATATTTAGTGCTGGTTATTTTAGAGCTGGATTTCAATTCTGTGAGATACATATGTTCTGTAACTAGGTTGTGAAAAAGTATCTATTGGTGCAGTTTTCCATGGCAACAGTTTCGCATCTGGTAGTTCTATTCGGCTGAGTTGCGATGCAGCATTATCACAAAACGTTATGACCTGTTTAGAGAATGGAACGTGGGATATTCACATATCAGCTTGCCTGACTTTTTTTCGTTTCAATGGATCACGCTATAGCTTTCAGAGAAATCCGAGGACATGGCACCAAGCAAAGGTACTATTTATTTATCTCAAGGTTGTATGACCTTTGGCTCCGGTAAAGAGAGCCAGCTCGTTTCCAATAGCATACTCTAACAATACAGGGTCGGTAGGTCGGCGGAGTTTTTTTTTCAAATGTATATTTTTACTTTGGAGGTATGGTTCGTAAGAAAATGAATATATCGACCAGAATAAAATAACTGTGTCGGAAAAGTCTAGGGTCGGCAAAAAAGTAGGGATCGGTCGGGTTCGTAAAAACCAGAAATATCTGGCGCCAATCATGATTACTTCAACCATACTTGACCAGATCTGTAACTACTTATCCTGTTATGTATTTTTTGAATACATATAAGGCCGTATACTTATTAACAATTGATTGAAGATAAAAATCTAACCACTCTAGGTTCAATTTTTGCAATTTTTTAAACTCTGAGCAACAAGACCAAGATGTAATTAGACAAGTGTAAATGCTGCTGTACGTACTGTCCGTCAAATTTCCTGCTAATTTCTAATATCATCATTAATATTACAGTAAAACCTCACATAATGACCGCCTTAATTTTACAGCAACATTGTTATAACGACTACGTATATTTGGATCAACTTGCAATATTTTCAAACTACCCAGTAACTTGATGTGACCACGTCATCATTTCGACCGATTTTTCATGTCCCAAAGGTGGTCTCAATATCGGGGTTTTACTGTATTAATGATGTGTCCGTCTTCACGGAAACAGTGACTATTTTGGGTAGGCAAATATGCTTTATTAATTTCGTTTATTTTTTTGAGTTCTTTTTCTACGAATGCTTTTCTTACCTATATTTAAAATTCATATAACAGGAACACTGCGAAAAATTTTCTGGGCACTTAGTAGATGTCAATAGCGAAGAAGAACAGAAGTTTCTCGACAGCATTCTTATTGGTACGTTTATAATACAGTATAACCCCTAAAAACCGAACCCCTACAGGACTTTGCCAAAAGTCCGGTTTTCTGAGCATTCCGGTTTTCAGAGAACTATTCGTTACAAGAGAGAAAAAAATGGGACTTGAAAAATCGTTGGAATTTCTTAGAATTCCAGTTTTCGGGGGTATTACCTTACACTAACAGGCAAGTTTTGCAAAAACTATCCGGTGTATGTATCAGTACAGTTAAATGGCTAAACACTAAGTTGTTTATACAAGAAAATAGAATTGAAAACATTTAAGTGAAGAAATAAAGTAAACATAGTTGTAGATACACTTACTCAGAGTAATACAAAAACAATGCGTTGTTTATTAAAGTAAGTATTCTTTAAATACCATAAAATCAACAACATATAAATATGTAAAAAGTATAGAGTTGGTTTTATGAATAATTCACAGACGAATATACCTGTCTATATTTGTAGGCACTAAGAACCGGATATGGACCGGAGGTAATGACATAGAGGAAGAAAATCATTTCCGGTGGTCTGATGGGTCTGAGTTTTCCGCGTACACAAACTGGCGAGGGCCAAACCCGAATGATTTTAGGGGAAACCAGGATTGTGTCCATTTTAAGGGATACAGGACCACTTTTCAATGGTATGATTGTAGCTGCAAGCTGTATTTTTCGAGTATTTGCGAATTTCAATAAAACTGCAATTGAAATCAAACCTTAACAGAATATTCATCATCAAAGTTTAAATAATTCAGATAATTACTATTATAGGACGGTACAATGAAATGAAATCTCACAAATATTGCAAAAAATATAAACTTATTTTGGAACATATTAGTATGGCTTGTCCATGCTTAGTTTTGAGTTCGAGTCCCATCCGGGACAGGACAAAGTCGTATGTGAGGAAACTGTCCAGGTAGCTTTAGGAAAGTCGGCAGTTCTTCGACATGATTTACAGGTTACACGTATCAGATACACGTAATTCTCCACTCTGAGAAATTACATAAGGCCATACCAAATCGTGTTTATGTTTAGCGTCCGCGGACGGATAGGTTTTGGACTCACATGGCAGAAAAAACAAACATTTCGTAATATTGAATTTCGCTTCCGTTTTGAAAGATTTAATCGATCAAAATGTGTGACAACAGCATTAATCAAGTTTATCATGGATAATATGTAGAGCAAAATCATGTCATATTAAACTCATTCTTTACATTATCAAAATAGAAATCGTTCTTTTCCTAGTATATGTATAATTTATTAGAAGGCAACCTCTGTATAAAATTCATATATCATTATAGTGATGTAGACGGGTTAGGGTATACACAGGCTGCTGATATATACTCTAAGTCTAAACCTTGTTTTCAAGCATGTGTCGCTTCAAATCTCACACTTATCAATTCCAATCTTTGATTGTCAATCTCCCACACTGTTGTCATGAGAGGATTCACTTGTAGATTTATGTCTCAATAGTTTATGCCAAAAAGGTCTCTAAGGTGTTGCCATCGAAAAGGTATGGCACTAATTCTCTAATATCTGTATTAATGTATTGTTAATTATGACGGGTTGTCTATAAATTTGCAAAATATAAGATACATGTTTTGAAGTTTTGAACATTGATAACGATAAAACGCACAACAAAGTAATTGATTTAAAACTGATGTCAGGATTAGATATAAAACAAAGCTTTTTAATTCATCTGATTGTGTAACTCACATTCATATTATTTTATTTTGTCTTAACTCGTTTCATTATCGCTGGCATTTAATGACTTCATATAAATAAATAAATGTCTTAAGTTCATACATTATGCATGTACATCATTTCATTGGATTGATGTAGCTTTACACAATATTCTGTGTTTGCTTGGTTGTTAATTTCACATTTTATATGTTGTTTCGCTTCAAATTCATTAGATAATAAAAGATACTAAATCTATTTTATTTTTTGGTTTTGATTAAATGATTTGCACCCTTTGGTCCACTTGTGTCGGTTACATATGTAAGTCATAATCTGTTCTGTTACATTGTAGTAGCTTTGGTTTTCGACGAATTTGAGTAAAAATTGTTTCGTTTTTTATAGGCACTTGATCCGGGCGTAATTCAGATTCTTTATCATAAAGTACGCATCAAATGTAATTATGTGGCCCCAAACATTATATGATATTTCAACTCCCAGATTCAACATTGGTTAACACTAGTACAGTTGGTGATTACTTCTAATAAGCCTATAACTTATAATAGTTTTAAAACATTTAGATATGGGAAAATAATTAAGCGCCGAACCTAACAAAGACGATGCCTTACAACATCTTAACAAGCACGTAACCTCTTACTTCCATTTGTACATAGAAGTACCTCAACTCCAAGCAACAAACTGTTTCTGACCTGGGAGGTACTATACCGTCCAATCGCATCTTTTTTGTTGATATCGAGTGAATAATTTGGATAAACAAACGGGTGATAACAACAATAAAACAGATAAATTAATAAGCAAGCCATAATCACCTCAAAATATGCGATAAAATGTTTATATTGTCTGTACATATGTTGTGTCTGACATGTTACTACAGTCGATGTATGTTATACATATATTTGAGAACAAAGTAGCATTATTTGAAGAATTACTTGCTTCAAACATAAGTTTCATGAATACTACTTTGAATACTACTACTCATGTTTCTGAGTACATGTATACTGAACCAAAAAAGAAACTTTCGCGAGAATTATTAGGACTGTTTCCACATATGTGTATATTAATAGTTTTTGTTTGTATTTGTTATTGCTCAATAGTTCAAAATCAATTCATCAAAGTTCATTTACAGTCTGAAAATTATCAATTTCATTGGATTTTTTTCAATTCCATTTAATGCAGGTGTCGATTTTGCTTCAGTAACGACTATGCCCACCTCGAACATTGCTAACAGCTGGGCCCATTGAGTGGATGAGATTATTAATTTGAGCCTGGCGTATATTATTCAACTCTTCTAGCAAAGCTTCACTGAGCTCATTTACATTACCAGTGGGATTTTGACGTTGTCGTACACGCGTGTCAAGATTATCCCAAAGGTGCTCGATGGGATTTAGATCCGGGCTATTTGAGGGTCAGTCGTCTATGAAATCAATATTGTTGTTTCGCAAGAACTGGATATTATCACGGGCGACTTGAGATCTGGCGTTGTCTTGCTGAAACATAGAAATAACGCTGTGATTTTGTAAGAGAGGAGCAACGTGTGGGGCAAGGACATAGTCTCTATACTTCAGAGCGTTCAAATTGCCATTAATGACCACTAATTGGGTACAATACCCATACCCAATTCCGGCACAGACCATCACGGAACCCCCACCGCCAAAACGGTCCCGCTGAAGAACGCTACAGTCAGCGTAACGTTCATTCCTACGTCGGAAGACCCTGATCCGAACATTACCATAGGACAATGCAAACCTGGAATCGTCTGAAAAAAGAACCGTCCGCCAGTCTTGCCTTGTCCAGCTGATGTGCCTAACAGCCCATTGAAGCCTGTTACGTTACTCTCTCTCTCTTATATGTTTCGCAATTCGAGGCATCGAAATTTGGCCAAATTGTATCGATATAAAGTTGTATTGGTATTTTTATGACTGTAGTCGTCAAGTGCAATAATTTGCATTGAAAAAAGTTTAGTGTAAACCAGATATGTCCATCCCGTGCGTGCACGTGGAAATAGATATCGCCTGATATCACAAGATATCGTTCGACATGAAGTGATTATCTGACCGGTTTCCCAAACTAACACGTCAGTGTTAATTACTACATATACACATTTTTCTACATTATGTGTTTAACCTCATGAATTTAAGACCTACTTTGTGAAAGTTTCTTTTTTGGGTTCAGTGTATATGTTAAAGGACACGCAAAAGCGGTCTCTGGATATGCATAACATTCAACAACAGAACGGAATACGGATTCAGCACAATAAGAGACTATTCCCAATTGGAATAAGACAACATTTCTCTCACTGCAAAATTGTCGTTTCACATTAAAATATGCATTGCAAAAAAGTGCGCTAATTGCGCTAATCACAGAAAGTGCCGCATCAATGTTCGTCGGAGAGTGAGTATAACATGCGCAGAAATTCTAGTAAGTTTCTATATTTTGAAAGAATCAAAATAGTATTGTATACCACATCAATGCGTTTTCAGTGTTTGACTATAACAACCCAACTTATAACCTAAGTTAAGTTGAAACTAAAACAATGCTGGCCAAATACATATTTTGTTACATAGACTCGTGTATTTTAATAGTCTTCGTACAAGTTTCTGGGTTCGAGTAGGTACTCGGATTTCTGATAATTGGTAGTACTTTTTTTTTGGTTGTATGTTGTCCTTATGGTGTAGTGTGGTTGTATGGTGTCTATATGGTGTAGTGTGGTTGTATGTTGTCCTTATGGTGTAGTGTGGTTGTATGGTGTCTATATTGTGTAGTGTGGTTGTATGTTGTCCTTATTTCATAAATATTTCTGTACATTAGTGTCACTATGTTTTGATTTTTGACATTTTTGTATGTGATGTTGTGAATGTTTGCAACACGTTTACGTATTACTGTACTGAACAATGTACAAAAACTCATAATAGCTTTTCACTCAAGACAGATAATTTAGAGTTGCAGGTTTGCGTATTAGCACAAGTGGACATGTCTACCAATGTAAGATTTCAGATGAATAGTGTACCTTTACTAAGTCATCAATGTTTGTAAACCAACTAATTACGAACATTAACTGTAAATATAAGAACGCTTCATCCACTCTGAAAACTTTATAATATAAACAAAATAATAAGAACATTTTTGGACAACTTGACAACATTTTTTATAAATTACAAAATGCAATTTCCGAATATCTATCACAGAATATTGTTGACAATATTTTTACACAATCATGATCCAGTGACACTAACACAGTTTTATCATCCTCTCGTTGGTTGTTCTATTGCATTTATCAACAAACTGTTTAATGTAAAAAAGTTTGAATGAAATATTTCATTTTGTTGCTGTAAAAATATTTCATGAAGTATATGTTGAAATAAATGTGTTATATATACAATGTGTAAAAGGTATTATTGATTTGATAATTGGTTGCAGTCTTGTTAAAAGATTTCAAAATGTTATTGTATAAATATATTGTTAGGTTATGATTGAAATTAATGCATTGTATTCACAAGTATGAACATATCAATGTTTTGAGTTGATTGTTTGCAGTCAAAGTTAATTAAAGCACTTACACACAGGGTACATGTCATCCACATATCATTCATTTTTACGGTTTTGTGAAACATGGAATAAATCCTCTTCTTGTTCAATCAAGTTCAGCAAAACTTTATGTTGAGATCACCTCTGAGTCTTTATACAGAGGCGGACTCTCAACCAGGTTGAAACCTAAAAGAAATATAGAAAACCTGTTCGAAATTTCTTTTCGGAACAAGTGTCTGGATTTCTATGTGACATGTCAGGATTTATGGCGAGGTCTCGTCCGAATCTGATTCCGTCTCCACTTCGGAATTGAGATCTAACTTTGATTCTTCAGAGCCTTCTTCATTCTCACGAAAAGAACAATTCTCTATCCCGATCGCTTTGATTACAACAAATGACTTTTCTGCTTGTGAGATCGTTATAAATGATTTTTCATCTTTGGACACATAGGTAAAAAAATCTGTTGTAGCAGATGTGCCAATCAGCATCACACGGTCATCACAACAGTTTGGTTCTATTGTGATTTCAAGATATAATGGAAATATTTGCTTTTTAAGTACTACTGGTTCATCAAACTCAATCGTCGAGGAATTCCCTGACGTTTGGTGCACATTGAACTTTTTATTCAATCCTTTGTGGTCAATTTTTACTACAACAGATAGACCTAGACCAATGTCGGTTGGTAGAATTTGTCCTTCGGTTGACTTTGAACTATCAAGTTTGTTTGAACCTTGATATTGCATGAACATTTTAAAAAGAGAGATTTCAATGTACTTCAGCTGAACAACTTTGTGGACTTCAAGACGCAATATCTGTCGCAGAGTTCTACTAAGAACCGGCTTTTGGGGAAAGAATGAAGCAACAAGTATTTGTTCAACGGGTACTCGGCGGACATTTGACATATAATCTAGCATTGACAAGCAACCTAAGTTACACTCGATGATGTCTTCATATTCGTCAACTGAAAAATAACCTTTCTTCTTTATACACTCCATCATTTTTACCGTCGGCAAAGTTGGCAGGCGGAGATGGTAAAACGCGTCTCCAAGAATATCGCGAATATTCTGACCTGTTTCTTCCTTCCCCAATTTGGACAGTTCTATCTTTGCCCATTGTTCGATTCTGTGATATATAATGTCCTCAGGAGCATAAAATGCGTCACCTTTAAGTATATAGGCTAGTCCATCTTTTGAAACGTGTAGGAATCCGTCTGTCGTTATCACGGCTTCGACGTTTTTGTCAATGTATTTGCAGCAAATATCTCGCAGCATTGTCAGGTCATATTTCAGTGCACAGTCTAGTGTTTTACAAACGTTGCACGTGGCTATGTTGTTTTGCAAAAACAATGCGCAATGATCCACCAGGTACGTTATCTGGTACATGTGTGCCATCTGCAGCAAGTCTATTGCTTCATCAACCCGTTCTAAATTAGCATCGTCAGTATACATAAACCTGAAATATAAACACTAATACACTGACTATTAATGTGAAGGCGTATATCCCTTGAATTCTCGATAAAATATTACAAATAAAGTAAAAAGCTTTCAGGGATGAAGCGGATATGTACATTCATACATTTTTAGTCCTTTGCGGACCAAAGACGCGCTCATAAAATTGCTACATCTTTCTACCAGAAGAGAAATATTGTACTGAATTTCACATACCTTAACATTTTATAAAAAATGTTTACGTCAGCGTCGGGAAAGTCAAACTCATTCTTGCTTTCACTGCATGTTCCGAAAAACATAGCCTCAAAGACTGGACTTCTGGATGCGAGGATCATTTTGTGAGCTTTTAGAGGACGATTTGTGCTTTCGTCTCCACATCTAATGATCATATCTGTCCAGCGATTGTTGGCATGCATGTTAAGCAAGCTATCACTCAGATTGCAATCAATTTGCCAATCTCTATCCTCTGGTATAGGCAATAGTTCTCCGCTTTCTCTTGCAGCAGGCGACTGCTCTGTTTCTTCTATAGCTCTTAACTCCTCATTATAATGACCTTGCTCTGATGGCTCATTGGTAATTGTGTCAAGTTCCATTGTTGGATTTATAGGAAACTGTCAATAAAAATATGAATATTTGCAAAACAAAAAAACCTCCCCCGTACCTAGCGAACAAATAGATACAGTGGCCCACAGTTCATCGGCTTAAACCTTCACACATTTGTATTCTAATGTCGGTCATATCGTGCACCTACCTCAATTTAGAGGACCAATAACGCATTTTGCATTTTCATTACACAATAATTTTGCAACACGTCTTATGATTTGTGTATAACATCGTAACATCACTATTTCTAATTAAAAATATTCAAGTACCAAGAAGTATTAGAAGTTTCGTTGATGGTATATCCAAGGGAAAGAAGAGATATTTGCTAAAAGAAATAGATTTATCACAAGATTTCCCTATAAACGTTAACCGCTAGGACGTTTCTTGTCTTCAATTCGTGTAACTATTTTCGTGATTTCAAGATGTAGAGACGAGTTAAATTGTGTTCAATGTTCATGTTGCTCTCGAGAGTCAAGAACACATTGTATTATATCGTTATTTTACAAATTAAAATGCTTTTCTTATTACTTGAAGGTTTAATGGTGACATTCTGTGTTAGTTCATAGCACAGTAAGAATACATTTCAGCATATTTTATGGTTTATGATTTCAGCTGGTTTTCTTCTAAATCTTCTAAATGATAACGTTTGATTGAGTTTAAAAACAATTGTATTTCGATAACAATTTTCATTTCCTAAAATCGTAAAAAATAAGAAATAACCTAGGAATAAGCTAAAAATTCTTACCTTTTTAATATTTCTTGTCAAGGACCCTAGTGTATTCTAACCGTATTGTGATCGACAAAAATACATGAATATCAGGTTGATAGGTCAAAATTATTATAACGCAGTTTATATGGCATAAATATGCACAATAAGTGAATCGAATAAATAAACTATTGTGTTTGTACCTATATTCTTACTGAAGTACAACTTATGTTTCAGTAGACATGAAATGATATCTAGCGACATTTGAAATAAAACAGTCCAATAAACAGAAAAGAAACTTTGCTGTTATTGATTTATATAAGCTATATACAGAAGGAACACTTAGACTGGAGTTATAAATTTTACAGAAATTGAAATAACATATGGCAAAATATAGAACACGGACACAGTGTTACTTCAGCAGACTTACTTATGCATATGAATTGGTAAGAGATAATAAAGAGTTGTATTTAATAAATAAAAATAAGGTGTAAAAATTGTTTGTTTCTGCTTACATGCTCATTAAAAATAAGGTGTAAAATTGTTTGTTTCTGCTTACATGCTCATTAAAAATAAGGTTGATAGGATTTTTTTATAATTCTTGAAAGCTGATGTTGAGATCATTTTTGTGTCGAAAGGTGAAAAAGTGAGACAATGGATGTATCGTTCCTCGGGCCTTATAAAATCAAGGGGCACAGGAAAATTTATGGTAGGTTGGGTAACCAGAAACAAACAATGTTTTGACGCCTAATATGATGCAAAATTGATAAAGAAATCATAGCCCAGTGTTTAGTCTTCCTGTCAACAGAATTAAATTAATGTAGCTATTTTAATGGTCATTCTGAAGAACAGCGCACAAATACCGTTGTTTTCATTATTGTGAATAATTTCCAAGTTTTTTACCTAAGATTTGTCATATAATGAAGCTAAAATATCTCCATTTCAGATTATAATAACTATAACTATAATTATGCCCAAACAATCAAATAAAGATGGAAATAAGTCTCTATAAGATAAATCTGAGATTTTTTATCTACCACAAAAATTTACTGATTGCATCAAAAAGCATGGAAAAAAATAGTAGGTATACGAAATTATTTGAACAACAACATTTTGACACCATTGATGGTAATATTCAGGACTAGATCATTCGGTGGCTTTTCAGCTTTAATAATGGATGATGTACCCCGGCATACACCTGGGAAGAACTACCAACCTTTTGTAAGTTGACTGGACAGCTTTCTCACAAATGAAATTCAGTACGAGGTGGAATTTGTATTCACAGCAGAGAAAGGCGAGAGATTTCTAGTCAGAGACCATAAACACCCGCTCAATGAGGCCACTGAACAAAGTGGCCTCTATGTGAGGCTTTACTGAACAAGCAAACATATTGAGGTTATCAGTGTGGTCTCAAATTTTGAATTTGTTTGAAAACACTTTTGTCACTGGAGGTTTAATGCCGTTTTTCAACAAATTTTCAGTTATATACGGCGACCTGTTCACCTAATCAGTTTTCCTGGACTGTATACTAACCAGTACTAACTTACCCTTCCACAAGGAGCCGGCAACTTCTCCACATTGGGAGGAAAATCGACATTTTTGTCAAATTTTCAGAGAAGGAGATGACCTGCCGCAACCACGATTCGGATCAGCAGCTCTAGATTAACAATTATGACTATCAATCACATGTATTTTGTTGCCAATATAAGACTTTTGCTGTGTTATACTAATGAATTCCTTAAGTTCAAGGTGAACTCTATAGGTCATGCATTAAACCATACATTTCTGCTTAACGTTAAACTTAAACCTAAATACCAATTATTCGGCGGCTTTGACTTAGTGGCGGTTCTTGTGCCCAGATTTAGGATATATCAGACTGAATGTTTTTATGGTTCGGAGATGTATGTTATGTAATTGTTGTTATTTGGTAATGGCGCATTAGTATTCAATTTTTTACCTGCTTTTCATCTTTGAACCATGTTGTAGGTATTTGTGATATAGTTTATTTGGTTTCTATATCAATCATATGCTATGTTTTAGTCTTCTTTTATCCCATACAAGTTTGACTCAGTCTTTGGCCCTTCTTGGCGTCCTTCATGCTTAGCTTATTACTCAGGTCAATACATAAAAATATCAAATATTCTGTAATAAATGCACTCAATGTATTCACATTTTGTTCAGAATTACTTCAATAATGTTCAGGTAGTTACTTAAAATGCAAGCATTGGATGTGATTTTAGAGATAGAAAATCTGTTTTTAATTCTGGGTCATAATATTTCATCCTTCTCAAAAAGGGTTTCGACTGTACTTAAAGGGTGGATGATTGATATGGATTATCCAGTAATAAAATATTGTGTACAATATGGATATGAAACCATAAAAAACACAAAGAAATGGCTGAGTATATTGTGTATGACTGATTGATTCTCATTAAGTTGGCTGTATACCCTTAACAATCTAAATGTAAGCATACTAAATCATAACATTATTAAAAATTACAATGATACATACCAACATATATAATGTAGCTTAGCGGGCAATCTCACAACAAAACATGAATTCCAAAAATAAATTATATCATGCATTTGCAGAATATGGAGTACTGTTATATTTTAAGTCATTCTGTTAAAATTATCATTCACAAGAAAATTAATGTCAATGAAAAGAAAATGTCACTGATGACTATTCGTATGTGAATGTCAAATCATTACAATGCATTAACTAATACAGAAGACAAGAAACCGTATAACATAGACAAAGTATGTTTTAAAAATTATACAAATAACTTCATCCTATTTTTTGAGGGGTAAAAGACAAAATGGAACCGTGATGCCCTATACCTACAGGTTTATAATTAAGTCAATTATACCACACGAATATCTGAACACGTTAGTCAACAAGTATAAACATTTTTAAAACAAAAAAATAAATGCGTACAACCTATTAATTCATTTGAACAAAAATAGTTTTAAAATAAGTATAAGTGAACATCAAATCAAAGATTTCATAAAACTGTTAAGTCTAGAGAGTGATCTCCCTTTTCTCAGTCAAGAGAAATATTGCTATCAAAGTTTGGTCTAGGTCCAGACAAAGCAAGAGCAGAAACTCTAGAAAACTAAAGAAATATTTCACACTAGACAAATAGTCTCAAATGGACTTAAAAGGTTCCAATATCAAAAAGAAATTAGTACATATTTACTTAGTATGCATGTATCTTGTAATGAAAAAAGAAAGGCAAATAATCATTAAATATGAATTAAATTCTATTTAGAAATAAGACGATTAAACAAAAGCAAAAATGGTTTTTGGACGTAAAAAAATAAAATTTTATTAAACAAACACTTTTGATTATCATCATGTTGTTTTATCAGTTGGAAGCTCCGTTATTTATCTTACATCAAATAACATATCACAATTTTCTAAAATAGACTTCATTCATGAATCTAAAAAGTGGCTTGATACAGATTTTGTATCTTGTACATACATGTACTTAACTTTTTTATGGGCTTGTGCAAGGTGAAACAGGGTTTTTAAGTTCCTTATTCAAATTAGAAAATATTTTCAATATAATAAATTTTGAAATTATAAGAATTTGTTTCTTACAATTAAAATATCAGTCAAGAATATCTCATATTTATTTGTTAGGAATTTAATCATATGTTATGTACATATACACACATATACATATATTTACATAGTTTTATATACAGATTATAGGCTATTAATATGTTATACTATATACATAATAGGTAGAAGAACAAAAATGGTCACATATGGAATATAACTGTATAATCATGTACACAACCTCCTCTAAAACCATCTAATTCCAATATCTCTATATGTCTATCATATTTCACTTCCTTGTTTAAAGTTTTAAATGTTCTAGGTTTTTTTAAAGAAATGAGAAAAAAGGTTATTCAAGAAATAATTAAGCAATGAAAATTTGTGTGGTAAACTCAACGAACAAATTACATTCTTGTTTTTTGAAGTCAAAGACTAATGTACAATGATAATTAAGTACTTTGAACTTTAAAACATTCAACTACAGTTTATATCCTAAGTTACTGGCATAAAAAATCTTACATTCTTGTAAAAATTACATTCTTGTTTTTTGACATCAAACACTAATGTACAATGACAATTAAGTACTTTGAACTTTAAAATATTCAACTACAGTTTACATCCTAAGTTACTGGCATCAAACAATCATCTTTTCTAAAGACTTTACAGCAAGAAAGGTAAAAATACAGGTAAAAGAAAGAAGTAAAAAATAATTCTGGATGTAAGGACAAAGTGATTAAAAATGACTGAAAACGTGTATAATACAATGTGCCTCAATACTACAAAAAAAACCCATAAAATAATAAATGCTGCATGCAAGTAATGATATGTTTACATAATAAAAGAAAAATAGAGTTAAAAATGATCAATAACAGCCAAGCTCTAACTTCTAATATAACATCTTTGTATTACATAAAAAGAAAAAAATATATTAAAACATAGATGACAATACATTATCACAATTTCATATATACCTTATGATACGCAAAAACGTTTGTTGATAAACAAATTATTCCTCTAAAAAATGTTTTCATGGCAAGACAACAAAAAGAAAAATACAGATCCGTCAACATTTTTTAAAAACAGGAAGTATGTGTTTTCAACAAATCATAATTTCGACAGCCAGGACAAAAAATAAACTAAAATACAATGTATACAAATTTTAAACATACACAGAGACAATTTGCTTTAAATTAAATGACAGTTATGTTCACAATGTCATTTAAATTGCACTCCTAAATTGATAAAAACTTCAGTATATGGCACAAGAATGTAAGATAATAAAATGACAAAGATAATGTAACATGTGTTTAAAGAAGTCAATCAATATATAGTAAATTAACAGTCTGCAATGCAAGCTACAAGGTCAATAAGCAACATTTACATCAGTTTACTACTGATTTGAAGTTTGTTATTAAGCACTGAAAACTAAATAAGACAAATCTAAAATCGATGATCAGAAGTATTAACAACAAAATAAATATTTTTTTATTTAACAATTGAATGTCATTAAAAGTCAGACTGGGACCCAAAAACTGTTCTTGATATAAAGTATCAATTACTCCATGTCAAACCAGCATTAGCTTCAAATACCATTATCAATTGTGCTATTATACTATCGATCAATTGATCAATCAATCAATGTAATAGGTAAAATCAATTTGATTTTTTCTTTCACAAATCAAAGACTATAAGTTGTCATTCAGATAATGAGTCAAATGATTAGTGGTGAAAAATGGCTGCTTGTCAAATTTCCTCAGTTTACACTGTAAACTATGACAGAGTGCAGAAAAGATAAATACAGGAAAAGACCACATCATTATCAGCATAATTTTATAGAGCAACACCAAAAATATCCTTTCTAAATGTGATCTTACAAGCAGAGACCATTACTATACAAGTATAGGTCCCTGTAATAAGTACCAAAACAATACAGTCAAACCTGTGTTTACAACTACCTCCCAATAAAGACCATCTTGTGAATAAAGGCCATTCTTTGAACAACCATCACTGATTATTTAGAACACACTGACCTCCGAATAAAGGCCAACTGTCAATAAAGGCCACATTTTGTCTTCCTGAAGGGTGGCCCTTGTTCGCAGGTTTGACAGTATTAAGAATTTTTGACAAATTAGGTTTAAATCAAAACAAACAAAAAACAGCTGATTTCAAATAAGAAAAATATTAGTTAGTTAATGAGACAAAACACGAAACTGAACACTTTAAAATAAAATAATGATAAAAAACTTGTGAGTGCATAGACAAAAGAGTCAAGTGTACACACTGTATAGTATGAAGTCCTATGGTGTATTAACGTGTGTTCATGTATATTATATCAAGGATTTTTGAAGCAAACACAATGTTTTCTGCATATCCTTAACATGAGATCTGTCCATATACTGACCTTAATGTTAAAATATAAGCCTTACATACTGTCTTTTATATCATATTTGAAGATGAGACATTGGATGGACAACATTATATTTAGTTAATAGAACAATTAAGCATATATACATACATATATATACACAACAAATGTTTGCTTCAAACGTTAATTGGTGATTATTCACAGAAGATCCTAGATGTAACACATGAAATGTTGAAATATAATTGATTAGTTTCCATGTTCTGATGTTCCGTTCTAAACAACTAAATTTAAACCACAGACGCGTTTAATAAGCAGACTTTCAGTGACTGATGTGTGATGCGTAATGTGTGATGATAACCAGAGGAATATAAAATTATGAGAATCATTTATTCAGGGTTTTTATCATACGAAGGTGGTCTAACACAGGAATATTATCACTTACATCAGGTAAAAGTCGTTCTTATATTATACATGTATGTATATACAATGTATTATACCAAACAGCTTTAAAAATGCAAGTTTGATATCATATAAGAATTGCAATTGGTTTAAATTGATAGCATTAAAAAATGAAACTAACAAATTACTATTTTATCATATTACAATAATTCACTGACGAATTATTCACATTCACATAAAATTTTCATTTTATACCATTTTTAAACAGGGGATGTAAAATATCGAAAAAAAAAGCGTTTTCAAGACAGACACAAAAAAGAGACACATTTATAAACTTGCAGTGTATGTGTGTACGCTTATCTAAGCCGATGAATTATGTATGACATTAAGTACATATTTTATACATTGTATTATTATATATAGTATAATCCCTAAAAACCAGACCCCGCCAGACAAGGCCAAAAGTCTGGTTTTCTGAGAATTCTAGTTTTCAGAGAATTATTCATTATAGAAGAGAAATAAATGGGACTTGAAAAAACATAAATTTTCAGAAAATTTCAATTTTCAGGGAGTCTGGTTTTCAGGGGTTATACTGTATACTATATTACTTAAATATATGAAAAATTGGAACAAATACAATTTGAAATAGTATACAAGCACGACAAAGACATTGTATAAAACACAATGTATTACTGTAGTAAAAATCAAGAATACATATACGATAAATGCATGACGCAGATTTCAACGTGTGAATTAAAATTATTTGTGTTTGTTTTAAATAAAAACCAACTCAAACATCATATTTTCCAATTAGAAACCTAACTAAAATTAGACAATGAATTCCTTTGATTCTAAAATTTACTTATAAGTCAATATAAAAGTATCTTTTTACATACTATCTATCAACTTAGCATCAATTTACAAATACTCAAGCAAAAGGCAACACAAATATGCTTTTTACAAGCCTGAAGAATTATATTATACCCCCTAAAACTTATGTTTCACCAATGGAATGGCAGCTATATATATAGTATGTAGGTGATTATAAAACTATTGCCAAGGAATGGGTCGATGATTTCAGCACTGTATACAAATATCTCTGTTTTATGAATGTTCTCCATAATAATCAACATTTAAGTCAAGAATCTTCACCAAGCAGGAAGAAAAAAATCCTCAATCACAGAATGCACAAAAAAATTTACTTTGAACACTTAAATAAAACTTTCCTCGATTTGCTCCCCATGAGAGTTCACTCGTGACCTTGACCTTTGGAAATTAACGTCAGGTTGGTCACACGATTGCTGTAGGTCATTTATATTTTGACGCCAATGTTGCAACTGGCGTGTATAGTTTGAATCATTGTACATATCTTGTCTGTTAGAATCGTGTCCTGAATTTTGCTGAGACATCATTTTCTCTGCTAACGCCTTGTGTTTAGCCATAATATCATCGACCACAGAATGGTTCCCTTCAGGTGAATCTTGTTCAAATGCATGATTGTAATATGGTGCTTTCGGTGTATGACCTTCATAGCCATTATTTTTTCTATTCATGGAAGACTCATGTCCATTGTCAGTTTCACCAAAGCCACTATCTGAAGTTGAAGTATCTGACCTGCCACTCCCTTGATACCGATGAAATCCTCGTGCTGAAGGAACTGGTCGATTCGTAGGTTGTGGATGATTCTGATGTGAAGGACTGTCCCTATATAAATCTCCAGGTCTGACATTTGGATTACCTCCCCTTGGACTGACTAGACTGTCTGCATATCTATCTCTGGGATTGTAATCCTGTTTCTGTGAAACCTGGTTACCATAGCGATCAGCACTTGTTTGATTAAAGTTCGTATCATATTTCCTGTCAGTTGTAAATCTTGGAGAATGAGGACTATGGGTAGAGAATCCACCATCATCTTCTGCGTCATATTTTGTGTTTGGTGTCAATCTCGGTGATCGACGGCTGTGAGATGAAAACCCGCCATCGTCATCAGTAAGATATGTTTGTTGTGTGTTCCTTACAGCTTCAGCATATCTATCAGTCCCTCGTGACTGATTAACTGGACTTCTAGGTGGCCCATTATGTATGTGTGGTGATACAGGAGTGCGTGGTGTTCTAGGTGATGGAGCCCCATATGGAGAATGTTGTTGATTGTATGGTGGATAGTTACCTCCAGCAGATGGAGAGTGTTGCTTCATGATCGGTGAACTTGGAACACTGAACCGTGTGTTGGAATACGGATGTTCATCTGGTGTTCTGTTTAGTTTCTCATAATTTGGTGATGGTGTTCTGCCTTTAGGTGAGGCAGGAGAGTTACCCTGAATGTTTGGTCGAACGTTATGTAATTCTATAGGAACTTCAATCGTTGCTGGTTTGTTAGCTTTCCTTTTCGCTCTACCAATAATTTTCCCGGGAGGAGGTTCAGCTGGCACCTGATCCTCATATGCTGGAGGATCATACCTGCTAGCAGCACCTTCATCTACTTCATCTTCCTCTTCTTCCTCAGGAGGTTCTACACCTTCAAATGGATCTTTGTTTTCAAATCCCCAACCAGGAAGCATGCTCATTAATTCATCTGAAAACAAAACAAAAGAATGCATAATAAATGTTATATATAACGAATGTATAACACATAAAGTAGTATAAATGGTATCAATGAAAATCTTATTTCAATTCAATGCAGTTCAATAATAATAATAAGGTATTAACAACAAAAATTCCGCCAAGTATGTTTACTAACATAATTTTGGAAGCCGAATGATTTTATCATGACTTTTAGTAATCCCTTAAATAGAATACATTTACGGATATCAAACAAAACAACTTCAAATACTTCAAAAGCATAATATGTACACACATTGTTTGTTAGTGTTCAAAAGAATCCTTCATGTTATCAATGTATTACAAACATATCAATTACATTAACATAAAAAAACATCTAAAATTGTTTACGCTCACATTTCGTGATAAAAAGCATGTAACAATAAGTCAATAGATATCATTATACTGTGTACAAAAAAAAAACAAAATGAAAAAAAAAACGATACAGTGTATATGGAAATCCAGACAGAAAAATAAAGAAACAGAAATACAGAAATGGCTTGTAATAAAGCATAGGAAAACTTGTCACTGTTCATACCAGGCATGATAACTCTCAATGCAGGATTACTCCATTCACTCTGAGCAGTCATTACTGTACGTCGAACAACATCACTAGGCAGTAAATCTTCAAATTCAAATCTTATCTTGTTATCCTAAAATATAGAATAGTATTATTTAATTGTCTATAATTATGCAAGATCTAAACATTCTCCCGCTAACTTAAACCACCCCTTTCATCTCTCACATTCTCCCACTAACTTAAACCACCCCTTTCATCTCTCACATTCTCCCACTAACTTAAACCACCCCTTTCATCTCTCACATTCTCCCACTAACTTAAACCACCCCTTTCATCTCGCACACTCTCCCACTAACTTAAACCCCTTCGTCTCTCACATGCTCAATCATCTACACTTACCCCCTTCAGCTCCCACTGCATGCCTCTATGATATCTGTCACCAGGGAAACGAATAACAATTTCAGCATCTTCAAAGTCAATGAATGTAAATCTTTCATCTAAAGCTGCCTTCGTAAGCCTACTTAGATACACTCTCTTCAGATAGGCATTAAATGATATCTACAAAAAACAAAAAAACAGTATGTCTGGCTAAAATCAATTGTTATAACAATGGTTTTATTTAAAAAATATTGGATTGTTAGCTCTTAACAATTAAGTTATTACAATGTTCATCAAAATATTAAATAAGACTTTCTAATTACCACAGGCAACCCTGTAAATAGTATGTCAGGTAAACAGCAAGTCTAACAAGACCAAGGATTTTTACTTTAGTGTTATCAGTCAGAATACCAATTGCCCAAATCTGTATAAACTAAAAGTATTGTTATTAAGATTGATTTATTTTTCCTTCAACTTAGAGATTAATACAGTCTTAATATAAAAGTTATCGTTTCATATTCTATAAGTGGTATATCAAAAAGTGTTTACCTCCAGGATAAAAGGTTCCCCACGATGCATTTTGGCTTTTGCGGCTTCGATTCCAAGTTGTATACGACTCTGGATTTTAGGATGTGCTTGATTTACAAGCATCACCCAACGCTCTGAAATTTGACCGCAATGATATGATACATGCATATCAAGTATATGAAACTTGACCACAATAATATGGTATATCATGTATACTAAATTTTAACAAAATCATCATTTGTATCATTCTCATCAATTTTGTCACATTTTAACCAGTTAACACTTCATGTAATTATTCATCCATATTAATCTCTCAATTTGATGGTAAATATTAAATATGAATGTGTAAAAATGATTATGAATAGACAAACATGTCTCATAGTAGCTATCATTTTAACACTACTCACTTAAAGAAATTTGACATAAAACATCAGCTCCATAATTCATCATTGATGATTGTACCAAATAACTTAATTTTTGTGACACAATTTTAAAATAAGAGAAAAATTTAACTAAATTTTACCTTCACGAGTATACAGAGTACATCCTATGAGGGCCAAACCGCGACCAATGTACGCCGATGGTTGTAGCACTAGAGGGCGCTTCTTTAGTTCAGTCATAAACAGATCAATCTCGTCAGGATCTTCCATACGATAAATTCTGCCATACAATATTCAGTACATTAGGTACATTTGTAAATAAAATGTGCATCATTCAGAGCATATAACTGTAATGGATTAGAATCAAACACATTATGTGATCATCATTCCAATTAAAAATTAATTTTATTGAAAATAGACACATTTAAATACTAGGACTTTTAAGTTTTAAATGATTGTAAAACAGGTGAAAGGTGACTATAGTTATTGACTGTAAACACTACAGAAAATGTGCTAGCAGGGTTTTCCCTAATATTTTTCACTTGAGGGTCACCGGGACTCCCATCTCCAACATCTTAGGGGTCCCTTAGGATTTTTTGGGGTCCCACACAGAAAACGCCAAGGGAAAATTCCGAGTCAGAAGGGGTCCCGAGGATGCGGTGGTCAATCTTAATGCAAGTCCCTTGGCTGAATATTGCATCAGGGACGCAAAAAACCTTCCTCAGGGAAATCCCTGTACTAGTCTTTTCTACCTGTGTAATCAGAACTAAGTCAAGGATTGTAACTCTGAAGGCAGTAATGTAAATACTTTGTCAACAAATGAATATAAATCATGCATTCTATTGTTTTGTTTTGTTTTTATGTGACCTATTGTCAATGGGGTTTAATGCTGTTTTTCAACAATTTTTCAGTTATACACGGCGACTGGTTCACCTAACCAGTTTCCTGGACTGTATACTAACCAGTACTAACTTACCCCTCCACAAGGAGCTGGCAACTTCTCCACATATGGAGGAAAATCGACATTTTTGTCAAATTTTCATGGAAGTGTATGACCTGCCGCGACCGGGATTCAAACCCGGATCTCCAGGTTAAAGTCCAGCGCACTAACCACGGCCTCATGCATTCTATACAAGATTCAAAGTGGAAAAAATGTTCATTTCTAAATGATCATCAAAACTAAAACCATAGTAACTTGGAGAGCTGCCAAGATAAAAACTTTCAGCGATATTTCAATGGCTTAACTTCTTGATATGAACATAGTTCTTGCATAATCATGAGAAATTACAACAACTATCTATCCATTTTACATTTTAACAAGCATTTAAAAGTTCTGTTCAGGGATTTTTTAAAACTGATAAAACAAAATCAGTGAACTTTCAATGTCAAATAACAAATAATTTATCCACTCAATTCTACACAATAATGTACATGTGCAAGCAATTAAGTGGTTCAATTAACAATTTGTCATCATCCAATTATCATCAAATTGACATCACTAATAAAAAGTTGAAGCAAAACAATCATGAATTGAAATGAACAGTTGTAACATAAGTGCAGTTCATTTAAGAGGCATGGTATGTATCACGGGCCAATTGATGTTCATATATGTTAGATCAGTCAAAACAATACTTGTATTAAGATAAACTAGTTAAGAATACATTTCTTGATATTCTAACACTGTATGTTTCTAAACAAGCTATAAGTACAAGTGCTTTTTCATTATGAATGTTTAACATAATCACTATTAAAAGTGGAGACTTTGTATGTGGCTAAAAAAATGCAAATAGAAGTATTGAAAGTTGATCAGTAATGGTTCCATTTAGTAAAACATTTCGTAGCAATAAACATACAACTTAACTGATAAATTTTGGTGTTAAAGTCACATATTTAAACACATACTGTGTCAGTGTTTATATATACATAACATTCACATAATTTAGTATACATGAAACAGAGTACTGAAACAGACAGTGTTTGATGTAAATGTGTAGGTATATGAATAGGTCATCCTGTCAGGTAAGGTAATGATAGACTTGATAAATAATTTACATCACCTGTAGCCACAACATGCTGATATACAACATCATGGAGGACACTATCAGTATAAACAATAGATTGATACAAACTCCAGTCAAACCCTTCTATGTTGGCTTTCATACAGTCAGCTAAAAATCATGACTATTGTCCAACACTTGTGATACTTCCAGTGTTATATTAATCACCAAATGCAAACATGAACATGGATGTAGGTATTTAAAAGGATTTTGCTAAAATGAACTTGTGGTGACAGTAATTGTGGTGACAGTAATTGTGGTGGCAGTAGTTACACCATATTTCTAAGGAGGATAGTTCAAAACTTGGAGTTATGAAGTCATAGTATTTCACAAAACATCTTCAATTACCTTTTCTTAGGAATTACATTCACCATGGCAGCAGTAGATTCTACCATTTCCATATCTTTAGTAGGTTTAATCAAACCATACATAACTTGTCCATGTGTCAAAGCTTCATCTTCACGGGCTACCAATAAAGGAGCCGGCAAATCCCCGTAGCCTGGTAACAGCTGATTCATTGTTTACACTCTCTTGTTAATCTGAAAAAGAGCAAGTAAAGTTTAGAACTACGTCACAGTACCAGTAGAATGATGTAGCATACTGTATGACAGGCATACCAATAAACAGACATTGCAGATATTATTACATACTACAAATGTAAATATGCCTTGATCCCACTGAAACGAAAACACACTGTAAATACATGTACAAGGCAACAATGTAACTATGGATATGCACTTTCTCTATCATTCGCTAAATCTTGGTGGATGGTACAGAGTGCTTTTAGTGCTAATAGTGCTAATAATTGTCTGAACTTAATTAGCACAAATAACACAATGATTACCAAATATTGATAAACTTAGAGCAGGGGATGTCAAGATTGACCAAGTATGGAGTGCCTAGGAAAACCCGGGTTTTCTTAGGCTAGACAATACACCCTGATGTGGGAACTACTGGGTAATATGATTCTATGCAGTTCATTTATCATGAATATGAAAACATTTATTTACAGATCAATAGCTTGAACATAAACATAAAATATGTAATTTATGATAGCATTAAATATGGCAAATTAATGTATTGGAAGTATCATTCTGTACATGCAATTCACCACTCAACATCTTCTTTTCCACTGAGTATGCATTGCATGTAGCAATCCTTTTTTACCCATCTTCAGGAATGTCAAATCCCAGATAGGATCCATAAGCTTCATAGCTTACAGAGAGAATTTAAAGTTGGCTATTTTCTTAAATATCAACATTTTTGTACAATGTGTTCACATGAGGTTTATACCCTTCTATGAAAATTTGACAAAAATGTCGATTTTCCACCATATGTAGAGAAGTTGTCGGCTCCTTGTAGAAGGGTAAGTTAGTACCGGTTAGTATACAGTCCAGGAAAACTGGTTAGGTTAATCAGTTGCCATAAATAACTGAAAATTTGTTGAAAAACGGCGTTAAACCCCAGTGACAATAAGTCACATAAAACAAACAAACAAAACATTAATTTGTTATCTGATTATTCACTTATTTTGTACTACTTAACCAATGATAGATATTACAACTGCATTAAAAATATAAGTAGTAATAACTTCAGTCTAAAGATAAAGCACAATAACAATCACTGTTTGTTTTTCACCTTCGCTCTTATCAGATTATCCATATTTATACAAAATACTTTGAGTAAACAACATTCTTTTGATGGGAAGATTTTTATGTGTAAATAGAAAATAAACCGAATAGTAAATAGAGAGTTATGTGCCCTTGTTATGTGCTACATATAAACAGCCAAACATGTAAACATTGACCAAAATTGGGAGACAGAAATAAGAGCCATTATTTACACTTGTTCTTTAATCACAGGTTTGATTGAGTAATTATACTGATCAAGAGATGATTGTTAAATAGTGGTCTTTATTCACAAGCGGTCTTAAACAACAAGTGACAGTTAACTCAGGTTCAACTGCACTGTCAAACATGTTTTTTGCAGCCACCTCCAAATAAAGGCCATCTTGTGAACAAAGGCCATTCATCAAAACCGTCATTGATAGAGCAAACTGACCTCCAAATAAAGACTATCTGTAAATAAAGGCCACAGTTTGTCTTTTCAAAAGGTGGCTGTGTTCATAGCTTTGATTGTATATGAAAATTAAGTGATATCACAAATGACAGACCTTAGAACTGCCTATGGATAATATCAATATATAATGGTATCCATAGAGATGGTGGGTTTCATTGATATGGAAATTTATCTTATAACTGAATGATATCATGAAAGCATAGAAAACAGGAGTTAAATGTGTAGCTGTTTTAATAATGATTTCACAAGCTTGTCATGGAAATTTGCTCCAAAGTTAGAAGTTTTTTGTCCATACATTACACAACTAATATATTTCTGAGTTTGCCCATAGAGTGAAAGGGAGCCGACTTTCGACCTGTCATTTTAACCCCTTTCCTCATAATACCGCATTTCCCCTGCATCTGAAGCAGAGGACTTTTGAAAACATTGAGGCAAAGGAAGCCATTGCATATAGTGAGTAATGGCTTCTTTTGCCACAGTGTTTTCCACTCTGCCAGAGAGAAATAACCCAAATTTCTTAAATAAATTGATGTTTTGTGTATTAGCTTTGAATATGGAAAAATGCAAAATATGCTTGTGAGACAATGGGTTAAGAATTTGATTCTTATCATCTGACATCTTCAGTAAAAATAACT
Source organism: Lutraria rhynchaena (assembly GCA_008271625.1). Lineage (NCBI taxonomy): Eukaryota > Metazoa > Mollusca > Bivalvia > Venerida > Mactridae > Lutraria > Lutraria rhynchaena. The sequence goes on along the minus strand of VIBL01000439.1, from coordinate 75,121 downwards.
GCGTAATACACCAATAGCAAAATAACTTCGATAATCCAGACAGCCTAATTGATATTCTTTGAATCCCGTTCGCGGCAGGTCATACCCTTCTATGAAAATTTGACAAAAATGTCAATTTTCCTCTGTATGAGGAGAAGTTGCCGGCTCCTTGCAAAAGGGTAAGTTAGTACTGGTTAGTATACAGTCCAGGAAAGCTGGTTAGGTGAACCAGTCACCATATATAACTGAAAAATTGTTGAAAAACAGCATTAAACCCCAGTGGCAATAAGTCACAAAAATAACAAAAAGACAAACTAATTGATATTGAACCAATTAAATCAGAGAAAGCTCCCAAAACAATCTTATATCTATCTTAGTGTAGCACATGTATGTACATGCTTATACAGTAAGTGCATTATAATAACAAAGGATGATAGTACCAGAATGTTAATAAGTGGTAAAAATGTCAAATTTATAAGCATTTGAGGCTACGGTAAAAGAATGCTTTAACTTAAGCAAGCTTACATAGTATTACTATGACCTCAACACAATTATTTAAGTTACATTATCCATAAGCCTCACCTTGAATTTAACAATTTCATGTGATGCAAACTGATTTATTATACACACACACACCTTCAGCTTTATTGTTTACAAAGCATGCATTATAAAATGAGAGACATTTAGTCTAAAATATCTATCTGATAAAACATTCACCTGTATTTCGCATTCATTTTGTTACAAATAAAGACTTCTTTAACTAGGTCAATACCTGGGGAACAAAGTATACAGTATACCGTAGTATGTTCATGGTGAGGTATGTTTACGGTTTATCGCATTTGACTCACGTATCTCAGGTTAAACATTTTGAAAGATAACATGCTATATTTAACCAATAAATAAAAACTTTTAAAGCAGCTATTAGATCTCTACACAAATGATAAGTATGGAGTACTTAGGCTATAAAACTGAACATAGAAAACCAGTGCACATAAAACTCAAGCACCTGATTGGTTATTTCTGATTACAGACTTAGATATTGACCAATCACAAGGCTTCATACATGGACTGATCTTCTAATTTACAGCCTTTGAGGCAAGAAAGTATAGCAATGGAACACAAAGATCCTTTATCTACAACATTTTGCACAAGACCTACTAGTAAATATAGTTATATGATCTAATTGCTTAACTGAGATGGATAAAATTATGTTTTAATTATCATAGCAGGAATGCTCACAGCATTATGGAGCACTTAGGACATACAATTAAACCAACCTAATTGACAGTATCAAGTATTCATTTTTAGCTAGATTCAGAGTAATAAAATCAAAGAAAATGCGATCAAAATACAATAAATTTGTTTACCAAATAACCTACTTTTAAGAACATTGTCATAGGAACAGAAACAAAGTTTGAAGTTAGATATTTCACCATAAAAGGATTCATAACTCTTATAGAACTTAGGCATTAAATACTCGTTGAGTAAGACCGCACAAATCCAAATAATTAAATAAAATAAGAAATTTGATTTTTGAAACCAGAAAATCTCTTAATTTTATGGTAGGTATAAAAAACTCCAGGATTTGCCTCATAATACCGCATTTTCCTGCATCTGAAGCAGATGATTTTTGAAAACATAGTGGAAAAAGAAGCCATTGCTCGTAATGAGTAATGGCTTCTTTTGCCACAATGTTTTCCACTCTCTCAGAGAGAAATGACCCAATTTTCTTAAATAAATTGATATTTTGTACATTTGGTTTGAATTTGAAAGAGTCCAAAGTGTGCTTATGAGGCAAAGGGTTAAAATGCTGTTATGGCTTTCAAAAACATTTGCTTAGGCTACACATCGTAAAAATATATGTAGAAGGATCTCTACATTATTAATCATGTAATAGAAGTATGCCATAATAAAGCTGTACTTGTGTTTAATTACAATCCATAAAATGTCATCAAATTAACATTTATGATGACACATAATGTTAAAATGAGCACAGTAAGTTTTCAAATCTATGACTTTATGATGCCAATCAAAGATGGCATGTAATATACAACATACAGGGCTTTAATTTGACCCTTAAAACAGCATTTTGACTCTTTTTAAATTAGTATAGTAAATCTTTTGGCTCTTCAGAATTTGTACCAAAGGGTCAAATTTACAATAAAATTAGAAGGAAATTTTGTTGATTCTTCAAATTATCATCACTCAAGAGTCAAATTAGATCCTCAACTTTTGACGTGTAGTGAAAAACTCCAAACATTACTAAAATTTTACATACTGCTAAAATAAAACTTCACAAAAATTTACCATAAAGATGAAGATTTACTGTGAAAAAATAAACAGACGTTAGGATTCTTGGCACTACAACTATTTGTAGTCTTTTGTTTCAAATGTTTCGAAAAGAATAGAATATTTCAAAAAATGTTTTTAAATTTCAACATTTTTGTAGAAAAGCCACTTCATGCAGTTATTTCATCACAGTATAATATAAGACAGAGAGCAGTGGAGATGTAACTCAATATACGACAAAATACTACAGAATAGCTCAAGTTACACGCAAGTTATGTATTTTAAAACACTCCTTTACACCAGAGACGATTTAAGTTATTTTGCATACTTCTTTCATTTATGAGTCACACAAATAAATAGTTAATACTCCAATGGTACATAGCAAATTATGAATACAATTAACAAAGAATTGAAAGGAGTTTGATCACCTCAAGGTCTTTACAGCAAATTTTACAGTCAATTTTACCGACTTTGATAAAAAATAAGGAAGTTAGGTGTTAGGCTCATCTTAAAATAAACCCATGATTTCTATCCATTTTCATGATAAAATCTTGCTGAATATACATTGAAAATATGCATAACTGATTGACAACAATTTGAAACATTTCCATGTGACTTTGTCCAATGGCTTTGCAATGTACATATATATAAACTCGCACATTCTTTTGTACATGTCAGGATTATAAATAAATACCAATCAGAAATCCAAAAATGTAAGAACTTTGATGTTTATCTGTGGATTAAACAAAACAGTGACACTTTGTCTCCGCAGTAGAAAGACATGCTCTAGACTTAAAGAAACACCACTTTGAGACTGAATAACTTTCTAGTTATCCGACCAACCCATCTTTTACCTGCTGACTCAAAAGTTTTTAGGGTATCCAAACCTTAGTGCTATATTGTAATTTTCACAACACTGTTGCCGATATATGTAAAAAAAATACGCCAAAGAAAAAATATCTACCTACCAATCCATATTTTTTTGGGCATGTAACCGGGAACACACCTTTTTTGTTTAGGCCTAAGTAATGAAATACGTACATAACTGAATATTCCCTTATAAAATTCTATGGTGCATAACATATAAATATATTTCTTTTAGTTTGTCAGGATATTACAAATAGAACAATTTTGGAAACATCAAAAACTATTTTGAAGAATTATTAAAGCATGCATGGTGAGTCACAATTGTAATTTCCCTAATAAAGGGGACAAAAGACATCAATTAGAAAGTGTTTGTTGGGAATTGAGATATCTCAGAGAATTCTTTGACTATAACTAACAACTCATATATTATGCATGAAGTTATAAATGGAACATTTCATCAATGATCATGCTAGTAAGAGATCACTACAGGAATAACATGACATCAAATTTTCATATTATACAGTAATTATCACCTGAAGTTCATCAGTATTCTGATACCATCAGTTATACATATGTGGTAGAATTTATAAATACGCTGATAAAAATTTAATTGATATTTGACATTCCTGAAAGTGTTTCAACATAACTGGACATTCGGTCCAGTGATTCTTTCAAGGTCAACACTCTCATTTTTCACAGGACTGAAAAAATCATCACTTTTTCAATGGTCATGAAAACAAACAGTTTACCAGAAGTATCTATATTACTATTTTGTTCTCTGGTGTAAAGCAAGAAGAAAGTATTAATTAGAAAAACAACATTGACATTTTAGGTACATTTACTGGACATTAATTCAGACTGGTCATAATGGATTAATTTATCTGAACCGATAAATGTTTTACTGATCAGGACTGGCTTTTTTTAGAATGTCTGTAATACCTTTTCATTTAAAGTCTACAGAATTGTACACGAAAGTTAAGTGAGGGATAACGAACGACAACTCTGGATAGAGATTGATATTAAAAATAAATCCTTTGAACTGAAGTTAAATAGTAATCAAAATTACAATTTTAAGAAAATAAAAATGCATTATCAAATTTAGTGCCATACATTTCTCCTAATTGATAATTTTGAACTCATTCAACATTCAAAACATGGTGAGATACCCTACAGTGACATTATGTATCTAGTTGTCCCCTAAGGCAATGCTGTCATAATTGACAACATAATAATTGAAATTTCAACACTGCATGTTGTCTTTATGTATCACAGTTCATGAAATATTCACCTGTTCATTTTGTTGCTTAGCAAATTTAAAATACAGTTTGGAATAAGCAGGATGATAAGATATTGTATTGTTCTGGACACAGTGAATTAATTCAAATCTACATGTACCCCTCTATAATTATTATTTACTCACAAATTATTCACAAAGAATTTGCCATTGGAAGCTGATTTGATATCATTAGAATTATGGGGTATTGTTTGATTGTGGTTTGCTTCCATTCAGCTTCACTAGTTCTAATATGTGTGTTAGTCCAAAGATTGTAACATTTATGTAACATTTTAGGCAAAACCTCACATAGTAACCACCTCAATGTTATGACCCCCCCTTGCTACAGGGACCATTTACTAACTTTCAATAACTCCTCTATAATTTAACTTGATAATGAGACAACCTAATTATTATCACTGATTTTCATGCCCCAAAGGTGGTCTCATTATCGAGGTTTATCTGTACGTATGGCAAAAGTGGCAGTGAGGCTGGCTGACTCAAAAGGGATTAAAAAGTAAAAAATGCTATTCTTGAAGCTCTATGGATAATGGAGAAAATTTCAGCCTATCATTACAACATAAACATACATATACAGTCAAACCTGTGAACAAAGGACACATATCTTTTGGAAAGACAAAATGTGGCCTTAATTGAAAGATGGTCTTAATTCAGAGGTCAGTTTGTTTTAAATAGTCAGAGACAGGTTTTGAAAAAAATGGCCTTTATTCAAAGGCTGGTCTTTATTCAAAGGTGGCCTCAAACACATGTTTGACTATATACGTCTTATTATGTAAAATCTATATTCAACTTTTAACCCTACATTATCAGTTTTTAAAGTATAAACAAAAACATGCAATTTTTACCAGAAATGACTGAGAATACATCGCTGGGTATAAATGTTATATTTATACACATACAATTACAAATTCCAGGTAAGAAAGGTAACACTAGTGTTGTCATTAAAACAACAATTCGTTGTCATAGATCAACATGACATGTCCACGAATTAATTATATAAAATCAGACAAAGAGAAAGTTGACGCCATTTTAGACAGATTTGAGTCACTCTTCTATCAAGTATCGCACCTATATACACATACTGACACAGTTCTCTAGATTTTAAACAATTAACAAGAATAAAAGGTTCTATTTAACTGAATGTGACATTTTATGAGAAAAAGGGACTCTAAACAAACCTGAACAATAACGATATAATCCAACTTATATTTACATCTTTTCTGAATATAATCCAACGGTAAACTTGACACAGTTTTCAAATATTTGTCTACCTGTGTCATCCGTTAATTAGTCAACCATGACAGACGGTGTACAGGTAAATAAAATTCTGACGGAGTTGTCGTTCTTCCTATGTTATAGTTCTGACGCAGTTTACAAGTTAAGTCTGCCACCAAGTCTGTCGTAATAGTTTAGACGACTAGCCTTTAGACTTAAAAAAATAAGACTTAATTATATCTGCCTATAGTGGTCCATAATTATGATAGCTAGATATTCTAACTTACTTGTGAGAGACTAGTCCGACTTATCATACGTTGACGCCAAAGACTCACAACTTCCGTATCTATAGTACATGTCTTAGGTGATGATTTGATTTGCCCTCGTCCCGGCCAGGAGAGAATAGCCCGTCCAAATTTATTTATGAAACTGGCCAACCGAACGCCAAACTATCAAGGCTAGCGAGAGACTAAAAACGAATACAGTGCAACCTCTCCAAAGCAAAACCCTTCGGAAGAAGCAAAATTTGTTGTTGATGAGAGGTTGTTGCTCTAGAGTGGTTAAATTAATAGTTAAATCACACAGAGGGAAAAATGCTGTTGTTGAAGCGAGGTTGTTGCTCAAGAGAGGGCCGCTGTGGAGAGGTTGCACTGTAAAACAGAAATTGAAGTCAGTTTGCGCTTTATGTATCGATATAGAGGCCTATTTTCCAGGATGTTAAAATTGGTGTAGATAAACTAGAGTTATTATATATATATTTCATTATAGAAATATTTGATTTTGACACCTGAGTGACATTAAAATTGTGGCTTGAAGAACTCCTTGAAATCACCAGTTTTCAGCAACGTACTTAATTAGGCCAAATAAGTACAAAATGTAGACTTCTACACGTTTTATGATGACAGTATTTTTTAATTTTTTTTTGTGTGACTTTTTGTTTGTTTGTTTTTATGTGACTAATTGTCACTAGGGTTTAACGCCGTTTTTTCGACAATTTTCAGTTATACACGGCGACTGGTTCACCTAACCAGTTTTCCTGGATTGTATACTTACCAGTTCTAACTTACCCTTCCACAAGGAGCCGGCAACTTCTCCACAAATGGAGGAAAATCGACATTTTGGTCAAATTTTCGTAGAAGGGTATGACCTGCGGCGACCGGGATTCGAACCCTGATCTCCGGGTTACAAGTCCAGCGCACTAACCACTAGACCACTGGTATTTTAACTTCGAAGTCATGATGCATAGGGCTGAGTTACGGCTTTATATTGCTATATTAATACATATAAAACACTCCTCTAAAGTTTTTCTAGTTCCTTCATAGCCTTTATAAATAATCATGATACACGTCTGTTTATTTGGCATTGATGCAGCAAGAACGATTAAGTCTGAGTTTTAACTGTATTGGTGTTCATGCTATATAAAACTAAAATCCTTAGTTGGATCAGTGGTTCTGGATTCATTCATGTCTATTTCAACAAAAGTGTTAATCAACTGAATCACTTTTTTACATTTGTTTAATGAAACAACAGCTAAGATAAATCCCATCCATATAACAAAATTGTCTTTCATAAAGCAACTCTGTTCAATTAATCAAAGTGCTGATAGCGCAGAATCTTTGAGCATTTCAAAAGTAATGTAAGCTGATTCATTTCATTAACACAGATTTTGAATATAACCATGTACATAAAACGTATAAATTTTGTTTGGTCATAGGTTACTGAGTCTGTACTTATTTATTTGACGATTCTGTGTATTGATACATCTGAACTTGATTTAGACATTAGATTTTATTCAGATTTTCAATGGATCTGTCAGAAACAAGTTGACAATAATTACTACAAGTTTCTGTTTAATAATGATACAAACAACAACATAAAACATAAAACATGAAATCAAGCAGGTAATTATTCACCATGTTTCCCTTCATGTGAACCTAAACGACACCATAGTAGAAATATTCTGAGTTTGCTAATGGTCGTTATGACTTTTGATTCTTTGATTTGCAATTTAACAATATATTTACTGTTATACCAAATTTATCAAAAGTATAGATAGCACACGTGCTTTATCAGTTACATATCCATGAATGGAAGTTTATACATTTATGAACTGCTTTTTTGAGTCACTGCATTGATTAAAAAAGTATTTTCTGAAAATAAGATGAGCCACGTACAATGTAATTTGGTAGCGTAACTTTTATAGCACCAAAGCAGAACAAGGTCGCATAAAATTAAATGGATATCAATAGGCTACACCGTGAATGAATCGATACATCGGACCATCATGAACACTCGTCAATCTTTGCTGAAGTTCGTCTACAATCAAAACATTTACCTTCAGTTCGAGACTGTATGCGGAATTATACGGTCATTCACGAGTGTGCACTGAATTATACGGTCATTCATGAGTGTGCACTGAATTATACGGGCATTCACGAGTGTGCACTGAATTATACGGTCATTCACGAGTGTGCACTGAATTATACGGTCATTCACGAGTGTGCACTGAATTATACGGTCATTCACGAGTGTGCATGGAATTATACGGTCATTCACGAGTGTGCATGGAATTATACGGTCATTCACGAGTGTGCACGGAATTATGCGGATGTCAGGTCTAAAATGTCTGACGACTAGAATAAAATATAGAAAAATAAAGTCACGTACATAGTTATTGCTACGTACATTTTGTGTTCTCAGTTTTCTCAAAGAAATGGGAACAAGCGTTTAAGCACATTCTCCTTTATAGAAATCTTTCTTAACGTAATAAACATTCTCAGTGTCCAGCACGCGTCTGAATCGAATATTAAACTTGTAGAATCTCTCCCCTTGGAAAAAGATGACATTACCATCTCTCGAGGTTCCTTCCAAATATGCGCCATCAACTTTCTCGGGCATGTTCCGTCCATAAACATCAATAGGATAAGCCCATGCACCTACCCGCTCACTGTGCAGGTTCCAATCCCACACCATAGTAGTACCAAATATCAACATGTAGTAACTATTGTAATTGGAGTACGGCATCGCGACTGCGGCGCGTGGTCTTTCAGGAAATTCCGAAACGTCCATCCATCTTGGATAATTGTCGTATGTGTCCAACATGTATGTATCAGACAATCCATTGACTGAATATCTGTAAGCCCGAGTGCCTCTGAATAGATAAAGTTTACGTCTGTCCGGTACATACACTGCGGCATCAACTTTACGGGGATATGGCCGAGGGTACAGTCTTCGGTCTCGTCTTTGAAACATTTCTTCAATTGGCCTCCTTGAGCTTTTCTCAAGTCCTCTGTAAGTAACTTGGTAAACAAATGTTCTCATGCGGCCGATTCTTTCCATTGTGAATATATAGGTTACACTGTCGATACGAAATGAAGCCATTATGCGCAAGTTACAGTAATCTGGCTTGGGATATACCTGTGTTGGTACTGGCGTTGGTTGAGGTTTTGGCTTTGGGGTCACAGGTTCATCTTTCGGTCTACCGTATAATGCCTGGACAGCAGCAATATCATCTCGATGCAGTTTCAGTTTGTCACTATAGCGATAAAATGGCGCCATAAGTGCTTCGTTGATATTGGAGTGGGAGATGCCAAGAGTGTGACCAAATTCATGCGCTGCCACAATAAATAGTTCAGTACCTTGATCAGTGTTTAGAACAAAATGTTCATCATCGTCGAAATGTACCACACCGGAAGTTGGAAAGAATGCGTGCGCAAGCACATTACCTCGTCCATCAAAGTCGTAATAAGGTCCTTCTCTGGTATGTCGACGAGTTTCAAATCTGATATTAATGTCAGCAGGTAATGCTGAAACTTGTTTAAAAGATAAGGTTGTAACATCGCCCCAGATATCTAGAGCTCTTTGCATTGCATCATTAACGTCGCCACGTGACAAATGTCGGTTGTGACTCTCCTGTGGATATTTAGTCACTGTCCATGTCAACTGTTTCTTTGTCCATTTGTTTGTTCCAATGTTGTACTCTTGGGGACCAAATAAATTGTTTGGCATCATTTTCTTCTCATCGAATTTTATGATGTCTTCGCAGCCACATCTTGGAAGAGTCATAACGTGCTTAGTGATTTTATCGCATGTACCTGTGATTTCTAAGCCCTGAAACAAATATATTGAAACATTTAAAAAATATCAGAAATCGTATGTTTAGCAGTGCTTCAATTTTTGTGACACCTATGAGTATTTGTTAATTTATATCAACCATATCTGTTTATAAAGTTATACATATACATGTATTACCCTTTATATTAAATGATTCGCATATTCAGTGATTAGAGTGATCAGTGATTCAAGTGCTCTTTTAGTCTAATGTTCGGCAATTTGAAAATTTCGTATACAGTGCAACCTCTCCAAAGCAATACCTTTAGGAAGAAGCAACATTATGCTGTTGTTGAGAGATTGTTGCTCTAGAGAGGTTAAATTAATACATGTAGTTAAATTGTACAGAGGGAAAAATCACGCTGTTGTTGAAGGGAAGTTGTTGATCAGGAAGGCCGCTCTGGAGAGGTTGCACTCTATATGGTGTTTTGAAATTACGCAGTACATTGAGCGTCCGTTTTTTTTAATTTGTTGATTTTAATGTTAATAAATAATTGTCCGGTGGTTCAATATTTGGTAAAATCATTGTTCATTCATTCTGATATTCGGCAAATTAAATTATCAGTAATTAAATGATCCTTAATTTAATTGCTTTTCAATTTAAAAGTTCAATGATTTGATAAGTATATGCTAACAGATTCGAGTATTCATTAATTCGAGTATTCGTTAGTGCTCAAGTTCACTGATTGGAATATTTCATGGAAACCGAATACTTGAAGCAATATGAATTTTTCGTGAGATTTTTCCCACCAAATTTTACCTGGAATCCTAGGTTAAGCGTTTGAAACATTTTCAACGCAGATTCTATGTCTTCCTTGATGCATTTCCTTTCAGGATTGAGATATCCGTACTGCTCAAGGTATTTCTAAAATAGAACAATATATGTGCGTATAGACTTAATTAAAATAATCAACATTATCTTAAACTTGCATACATATCAGGCATTTTCTTCAATTCAATTCATTGAGGCTATACAAACCGTTTATCCCACCATAATTCTGTAGACACTCTCCGCAACGTTCGTTAAAACTCTGAATTCAAACTTCTCTGTTTGCTTATTGTATCACAATTAGTTCTAGTAGGATGCAAAGAACGAACACATGATAGACATAAATTAACAATAATTAATGTAATACGTGTACTTTAGAAAAGCGTAATTAAGTACCTGTGTATTGTTCGGACATCCCTCAGGTAATTCACAATCATATATTTTGTTATCAAATGTGCGCTGTGACATCATAGAACCAAGAAACATCATAAAAACCACAAACTGGAACACCACGGCTCGATGCCCCATTCTTGATTTTAAGTTTAATCAATATATATTATAATTTACTCTACTGTGTTTGAAAACGCCTGCAAACTATGAACTGATCAGTAATGTCATACTTTTATATCATCTGCAACACTTGAGATCAGTAATATTTTGTTACCATGATTCATGATGAACCGCGATAATGAAAGTAGGATTTCCTGATATCAGAGAAAAGTAAGTACTTACAATGAACAATCACTGGTCACTGTCATGTAGTGTTAATCCTATAGCTTTAATAGTTCATTGTTTAAACTGAAAAACATACTACATTACGTACAGTAGAGAAAGTTGGTTGTAGAAGGCGTGATGATAAATTCTTATGATAACCATACTGGCGGAAATTAAGATAAGCACTTGAATGAGATGTTGTGATCAAGAATACTTCAGCAAATCAACACTCATTGTCATGTGTATACGGTACGTCAATTAGTGTCAAGAAAACAACCTTATTTGTAGGTTTTCACTAGTGTGCAAATACCAGAAGTCTGTGTTATCAGGCACGTAGCCAGAACAGAAAAAATATCTAAGACAAGCTTCCTCAGATAGTTTTGGGACTTCTTACTGATTTGTCTCTTTCCTCTGTTTTAAGTTGGACATGATCAATCAATTTATTACATTACTACGACAAGATTGTCAAAAGTTCCAAAACCTTTTGCAAAGGTCGCTGATCTAACACAATATCATATTAAATAGCAACCAAAACTGTATTCCAGGAATTTAATGACCAGCCAAGGATCAAATAGTCAAATACATCAACATTAATAACACTTTGTTGTCTGAAAAGTAGGTGTATGATAGAAAAGATCATCTTGCTATTTCCATGGACATATAACTGTTTGTTATTGAGCAACATCTGGCCAAAAGCATAACCTTGCCATGGTATTATTGGACGCATATTTTGAATTTTTGATTAGTAAAGCAATGAATTTGCTTCTCTCATGAAGATTGTGCATGTTAAAGGTAACATACACGAACATCTGATCACAGCAGATTTGTAATCAAGTAAAAATGAGACTTTGTTGGTATAAACATTATTAGGGTTGTCAAAGCAATGTTACTGGAGTATAAACATAGTCCAACAATTATTAATTAGTAATATTTCAATCAAGGGACGTAACTCATTAATTTTTGACTGATTTGCCAAAAATGGAGCTTGCAGACCTAACAGTCTCTCTTAACTCAGAGATAGTGAAGACGTGTAAGTGATGGAGAGTGAATTGTGGTCAAATATAAAATTTATTACAATTCAATGGCAATAACTCAAAATGTAACAAATAAGATTCAATGAAGCCTTTAAATTATTGTGATCTCACATCAACAGAGCTTGATCAAATTTGAAACAGAATTACTTCTAAATTTCATCTTGCCTTAAGGAAATTCAACAAGTAGAAAATTAGTTAGTCCTTTCAAACGTTTACCACTACTCTGCTTATGTGTCATGTGTGTCATATTATTTCCCCTTGAATATTTCATTGGTCAGATGAAAAAACTATGAGGAGTTTTATATCAAGGTAACATAATTATTACTGCAGAATTCAAACAAAAGCAAAGCCTTTAAGCAAACTGAGGGTGTGAAATTGTGAACAAAATCAGGTAACATAAAGTATTCAAGTCTCATTACAATCATCGTAATCAACCAATGGCTTTATCATTAGCTTTGGTCATTGCCTCAGTTCAAATATCCAATGATAGCATGGGGTATGTATTGAGTGGGTCAAATATTAAAACAAAAACAGTAATTATTGGAATTTCCATAAAAAAGGAGAAGTACAATAATCACATTTCCACTTTTACAATACCTCTTCTATATTTTTGGTGCTCTGAAGATTTCGGCTGAGGTAAATGTTATTGCATTTGCTCCAGTGAAGCTACAGGCCTGTACGTTTTTGTGCTTCACTGTTTTTGAGCTCTTATAACTCTAGATGTACTTGTGAGTGTTTTATGAGTCAGTAGGGTAAGTTGAGTGTATGATGTTGCAAGCCTTTCATTTCTAAGTAATTGTAATAAAGGTACTTGAGTCGTACAAAGTCAGTGTGACTAATAACAATATTGTGTTTACAAATCAACATGAAAGTCATGAAATCTTCTATACTTTGCAGCACAGTATACTCTACGTCCACATTAAGATGTTAGATAAACTTTCTTACGTTAATCATCAATAATAATCAAAATTTCATTTAGATGAAAGTTTCTACACAACCCTATTCAATTTGCTTTACATATATTGTATCTATATAATTCAAGCCATATATTATAGTATAATTATTGTCAGTTGCATTTCAAATACTTGTGATTATTCTGCACTTATCTGATACCAAACAATGAAAAACAGTCAGTTGTTAACATCTCTGTGTAAATTAGTAACATTAATTGAATCTAAAAACCTACAATCCGTCAATTGTATCTTCCATTAAAGGCATTTCTGCCACAAACCATGAGAGTAAAGGTTAACATACACTAAATCCAGCAAGTTGGGCTGGATGCATTTAATTCTGTTTGGTTCAAATTATTGAAGGGATACAAATAAAAGGCTAATTGCCACAACAATTACCATACGTATTGAAATGAAGGAATAATTGATTCAAAATTGTAATAATTATGGAGAAATTACGATTTTACAGGTTCTGTATAGATATGGTGTATGTATACTGGTAAAGATACAAATACTTCACACGTTTGTTCTCATTTCTAACATCAAACAACTTCAAACATTTCATCAAACTTAACAGATAACAGATTAGAACAGACAGAACTTAAGTCATAACTCAAGAAAAAAAAAAGAATTGACAAAGATGAATGTCTAAACAAAACCGACCTAAGGGTTACTCTTCTTGTTAATATTGTCAAGTCAATTTCTTGAACGATCTTAATCTTTGACTTTTAATTCAATTCTTTAATAAAATACTATCAAAGAAATAATACAAAATACTGGTGTAAGAATTAAGGTTCTTGCTAACTATACTCTTCTACATTGGTAACTAGCTATATATAGGAAGAAAGAAGTAAACATGAATAGTTTTTATACAAGGCTTTTATAAAGAACAAGTAGAGGGTGGAACAGATGGACGGACGGATGGACAGACAGACAATGCCTCAATTGCATACTCCCCATGGGGACCTTTGGGGTGCTGTGAGTACAAGACCAACGCAGAACCAAATTTCACATGTGAGCTTACAGAAGGTCAGTGGTTCTACCTAGGATATAAGGTCTTTCTCCACCATTAAAGCTGGAAAGTCACCAGATGACCCTGCCTTTTAATGCATGGTTAAACCCCAGAGGAAAAAAATAAATTAGGAAGGAATACTAAACACTTGAATCAACTGATGAACCATTCTCTCATCTTTTAACAGATACTGTTTTATCACTTCATATCATTACTTGATAAAGTTTGAAGATTTAAATTGAATTCTATGACAAAACATGGAACAACAATGATTTTCATTGACATTCAATACAACAGCTGTTTGTCAATAATTTAAATGATGACAGCTTAATCCATATCATGTAACCTCATTTAGATGACATTCTGTCACAAGTTTCATGCATATGATGCTCTGTTTCAACAGAATACATTACATTATAAATCCTTGTCAATCATTTACTTTAATCTAAGTCAATTATGAATGCATTATTTCAGTAAAGAGACTTGTTGATACACAGTAATGTGCATAATTCACACTCATAAAGTTCTTAATCAAGACAGAAAATACAATTACCAATAGGTAATATAATCGGGAATTCCAAAGCTTTTTACGATTTGACATGTTTTTATTTTGCAATAATTTTCAACAGTATTTATTTCGGCCCTTAGCTTTAATTTTACTTTGAATACTGCATCAAAACATGTTCAGACATTCTTGATTTTTGAAAGTACAAGAGAATGATTTGTAGGAGTACTTTAACTGGAATTGAAATAAAAAACTCTGGTTTAGATGTCAGACCTCATAGAAAATAAAAAAATTCCAGACATACCTCTCATGCAGATATAATTATCTAGTATCAACTGTTAGTAATAATGGAGTTAAAATTGTGCCTATTTGCATTTTATCAAGAGCTGAAACATTCTACATATGCCCTCCATTTAATTCGAACTATTGGCCTTTAATTGAAATTAATTTGTGATAAAATTAATCATGGTTACAGTCTTCATGAAAAACTTGTATGCACTGGACATTCAATCCAGTGAAAATGTAAACTTTACTGGACCAAATGAACATTTAGTGAACCAAAAAATTTTACACAAAGTTTCGTAAAATTTGGCTAAATACTGTGGCAATTTTATTCTCTGCAAACCATTTTTAGCAAGAAAAAGACAAGGATATTTTCCTGAAGTAAGGAAAAAAAGCATATTTTTTCAAGTGATTGAAATTTTTCAATTTGTGTTCTGAAATATTATAAAATTATCACTGAACATTTACTGGACGGTCAGACCATGGAACTTTCAATTTTACTGGACCGACAGCCATTTTGGTGGACTCGGTCCTTGGTCCAAAATTTGAAGACTGTGGTTAGAGGTGTAAAAAATTGAATAACTCAAAATAATTATCTCAGTCAGTTTTAAATAAAAAAAAAAACAAAAAACATTTTTCTGATTTCTGAACCCAGATGATGAATCATATTAAAACTAAATATAATACTAAAATCAACTAAAAGACAGCATAATATACAACTTCCTTTAATTTCAAGAAAGTAGCCACTGATAACAATGTCTAATAAGAACTTCAAACAAATGGTAATTATTTTGTTTTTGATTTTTTTGAGTTTGTTCTTGTTTTCTTTCTGGACAATTTCTTGTGTTTGATTTCATCATGTTCTACTGAGTCAGCTTTTCTTTTTACAGTTCTTGTTTTTACAACTTTCATATTATCCCATACATCATCAGCATCATCACTGTAGCCTCCTTCGTCTTCATCTTCATTAGCAATCTCAGCATCAAGTTCTGTTCCAGAATCTTCATTCTCAGCATCTCTTAGAATAGCTTTTTTCTTTGACATTAACAGACAATTCAATCTTGACTTTAGGTACATTTTATGCAGAAGCTGTTTAGTATTGATGTCATGGAGTCTAAAAAATCTGTCAAGACCACATGAAGCTACAATTGGTTGAGAGTGGTGACATTGTATTGATCTAATTGAGCCTGCAAATCCCTTAAACTTGTGAATCAACTTTCCTTTTCGAATGTCCAACAAAGCCATATTTCCTTGTGTGTTACCAACAACGATTTGATTGTCTGTGAACAGTGACATAGCAGTTATTGGATATTCATCAAATGTCATATCTAGAACAGGTCTTCGCTGAATGTTTGGATCATATACTCTCACTTGATGATGACCTGTAAGGATTAATAATTTATATGAACATTTTAAAAATAAATATCTTTACCATCAATGAAGAAGACATCCAGGTAAAATCATTATGCATAAACAGTTATGTAAGTGAAAATTGGAACTGATTACTGGTAAGACATGACATATTGCTTTAAATGAAAAGTCTGAAAAATACGCAATCTACCATTTACTCTTAGTATAAATTTTTATTAGATTTATAAATATAATCTAAAACCCACTAAGAGCTGTTACTTGAAGACAGTTAGTGTAAGTAACTTCAGAACAAAATTACTACAATTATGGAAAACTTGGAACAGTTTTCAACTTTTGCAAGATCATAGTAACAGTGTTATAAAAAAACTATCTACAAAATACAAATAGACATATAGATACTGTACCTGTTGTTGTGACAATGTTGTTGTTTGGTAGAAAATCGATAGCAGTTACCCAGACTGGTACTCTAAGATTAAGCCAATCATTTTTCACATTTTTGGCTTGGAATACTGGTATGTCAGGCTTGTTAATGTCCCATATTTTCAAGTCGGTTTCTTTCCCACCAGTTGCTATCAAACTGTTACCCACAGTCATACAATGAAGATTTTGGCCACAATTCATATCACAAACTGAAGTCTCGTCTTTCCATACTTTGATCAATCCACTATCAACAGCTGTTACAAGTAAGTCGTCCACCAAACCGATAGATTTAAGGCTACCAGGTCCACAATCGTAGGTTAAAGTGTTAGACAATATTTGTGTTGCCACATTGTAGTTAGCAATATTCTGACCTCGTGATCCAACGTAAAAACTGGACTGGTCTTTGTCAACCCATGACAAACAAGTAATTTCGTTGGATTTATTTGGATTCTTTATTGTATTTAAATTGTTCCACGATGTTTTCGCAGGGTTTACCCCCTTCAAAAGTCCAGTCTCTGATCCAACAAACACGTTATGTATGGGCGCCGCCATCTTTATTTATCATTCGATCAGGTTTGCATATTATCCTCGAAATTTATTTTGAAGAACCTGACGCAGTATTAGTTACCAAAAGGAGTATCGGAACTATCCTTTGGTGTTTTTGTGGAGGTTGGGTCAAGGTCGCATGATTATTGACCAATGAGAATGCCGTTTGCATGCTTTGTAAGTATTGGCGGGCAAAATGGCGGAATTTTCAGTAAACAAGAAATGGAATAACAAATAATGGGTGATTATGTGTATTAAACATCGTAGTTTTGCTTGTTATTTTCTTTCATGTAGGGTGAATAAATGCATATGAATGCTATGGTTTTCAGATGGCTATCGTCTTCGTGATTTTGCCCAAATTTTCGTTACTTTGAGTTTTCAAACAGAATTTTTATTTTTTTATTGTCACTATTATGTTAACTCGTTCTATTTTCAATGAGAAAAGGTCAAGTTAGATCGATCCGGCGATACATCCAATGCGATGTTGTAACTGCCCTTATTACAGTGGTATGTAAAGTGCATAGAGTCAATGGAACTTGTTAGGAGGTCACAAAATCGACGTGAAAAAAAACGTGTTTTATCCCTTGTAACCCAATTATCGGTGAATACTAAATACCGGTGATTCTATAAATAGCCATAACATACAAGCATGCGAAACTGACCGTTGTCGACAAACGCTGCGCTTGGTTTATCTTGGTTCGCGCCATCTGTCGGCGCCGAAACAGAGTTATAATGTCATTTTTTAGGGTGAATAAGCATTAAAATTAGTTTAATTTAAAGAAAATGATAAAAATATTCATGATTCAATCAAAAGATTTCAAATTTTGTTGTTTTTCTTAGAAAAAAAATGGATTTGTTTCACAGCCATCTGCAGGTGCTCGCTTCCGTTATAAAGATACTATGTTGAACTTCCTACCGATAGTTTTTCCTATCCATAATGTAACTTAATAGAAAACTATGCATGGAAACAAAACAGGAAGTTGACAGAATACTATAAAAAGTGCCCAGTTGTTGTTTTTGAAACATTTAAGTTGAAAGTTTCACATTTGAAACTGTTACCTTATATATAGCTCATTTGTATAGTTTGGAAGTTTAACCCAGTACAGTAAAATGGGTGCTACCTAATGACGTCATGTGACATTGAGAGATTTTTACTTGATCACCGGTATTTAGTATATTCGAGGAAATAGTGATGTCACTCTACAGCTTTGTACTTATTGGGTTGCATGCACTAGATTAATGGAGATTTTGTACATTTGGCTGTTGACATCTGCAAAAGAGATATGAACTGATAAATCACTCTATTTATTTATGGGGAGTGATTTGTTTTCTTTTTTCAATTTCCGGTCTAAATTTAGCATCACCGGTATTTAGTATCACCAGTATATATATAAAATATTAGTTCCTGGCAAAAGTTTTGATGTCTGCTGAAATTTAGAGAATTACTAGCCGTTGTGTCCGGAATAATTCCTATGACTTAAGTGGAGACTTGTGTATTCATATTTTGGATGAGAAATACATTGTCAGTCCTTTGGTCCTGTTGTAGATTTATGTCTTTCACATACTAAATAGTAAATTAACTTACTTTGTGCCTAATGATTTGGTACCCCCTAATGATTCACTGTAAGTTGAAACAACACTGTTGGAGTTCTTGTTGCAAAGATATAAACCAACTAGAATATATATATAGAATATATATATATATGTGTACTTATATAAGGCATTTAATAACACCGATTGCTATAACAAAGAAATTCATGTATTGATAAGTCATGCTTGCAGTCTGTATGAAATACATCGGTCCTTACCAATAAAAATCAAGGAGGGTAATTTTTATATATAATGAAGAATCCTAAGAAGTATTTCTTTTTATTGCATCATTAAAATTTGCAAGAAAGACCTTCTCGCAGGTATATTTATCGCTGTATTTTTTTACTACGGAATGTAACTCGCAACATAGCATTTTATTTGTGTTTCATAGACGGTAGTTTTCCTATTTCTGTACATAACCGTACTCTTGCATCCTCCTATTGCTTATTTTTGTGGTAAAAATAATTAACAAACCATTTGTTGTGAATGAAAACCAAAATTAAGACATCAAAAGTTTTACTGACAAAAAAAAGTCATTTAGATTATTTTTGGATCTTTGTTCAAATTATATCTAATTTCGTTTTAAATCGTATCGTAGGTTAAATAAAATTTATAAAGTAATTAATGTATTTTGCTATGTTCCTGGATTAGTCCTGTTTCTGAAAAAAATGTCTATCTACGTTGAGAAGTAGTGAAACTATTGGAAGGAGAATAAGAATGTTGAAGAAAGTGTATTATTTGTGTGTTTTAAGAAAAATGCTGATAAGTAATAATTTACTTGTGAGTACAATAAGATGTTAAAGGGTGGCTTTTTCTTGTTATCATGATAATGCTCTGCATAAAAAACATAACTATTAGAACTTTTCGGACCGACAAATTTTCTCATGGGCAGACAGATTTTCTGTCTTTGTATGCCCGGCTGACTGATAGATTTTGAATCCTTCCGTATAGACTGCAATTGATATTGACATTTTACATCTACCTTTAGATGCTTAACAATACAATATTTGATCCTTGGTCTTGATAAACAATTACATGCATAAACGAACCAGAAGCCTGAAAAATCAACAGGATATTTGATTTTTAGCATTCCCGCCAACTACTTCTTTTAAAACAACAGACACAATTCTGCTTTGGACCCCTAGACTCCCCTTCTACTTGAAGTTGCTTACCAGCTACACAAACACATTTCTACACCCCTGAACATGTTTGGATGGACTGTCGAAGGAATGGATGATAGTTAGTTTAATCATTTATTATAAGATCTTGAAGTTGAAGTCATAAATGACTTTTTTATTGAGGATTTATTATTGTTTACAGTTATTTTGCTCAATTTTGTCAATATATTTGTTTTCCATTTGAAAACATGTATATCCATAAGTGATGCAGGTGTGACTGAATACCAACATATTGATTTTTTGCAGGATCCGTTATAGCTGACTCTAAGAATATTGACTGAGGAAGAAGTCTTAGCTGCAGAATGAAAAACCCAAAATACAGTTAGTATACATGTTTGAATGGTAGAATAAGTTAAATTGGTTTTGAAACATTATCTCAGAATTTGTACCATTACCCATTCTCTCAATTTTAAATTGTTTAATGCATAATGCCAGATGTCTTTCTAGTCTGAATAATCCTTTCCATGAAAAGACCATGCATTTTACCTAAGGTTATATGATTATGAAGAACTCTTTGGTCAAGTTATGTTTGTATTCTATTATTTGCATTTAAGTTTTTGTTTTACTTAATTTTTACTTGATGTATAAGTGTTCCCTTCCCATTAGTATTTTGTGTGATTTTTGGCTATGTTTGACATAATAAAAGTATTAATACTGAATACTTCTGGTATTGTGAATGTATATTTGTAAGCATTTGTTTATTTTGTTACCTGCCCTTTCAGAAGTCAGCCCTAGGGGGAAAAGGAAACTTGACTATACACTGAAGAAATCTAGATCTAATGTTAAATTACCTCTCATTGGGAAAACCATTTATCTTGATGTGAAAGAAAACAAGCAGCTTAAACAACTACAGTGTGACCTGAAAAGACTTGGTGCTGTAAGTGATAAATGGGACATATTTACATATCCTTAATATGAACAATGTATAAATGCTTTAAATTGAAAGAACACTCCCAGACCATATGACATACCTGTATTTTAAAGGTCCAATACTCTTTCTTAGGCATAATTGTACTTAGTTATAAATCCTCGAGCAGTTCTTTCTTCAGGGGTTCAGCTTTTATGATGTTGTGAACTTATTTTAGGTAGAATGGTATGTTAATGTTGCGTCAAGAATTTTGATTACTTGTTTCTAATTTTTTATTGATATGTTTCTATGTTTTTTTGCATTTATATATCAATCTTTCTGATATGTTAATATACATTGTAACTTTTTGGCAGACACTTGAGGAATTTGTGAGTCGTGACATTAACTACTTAATCACTGCCCAGCCACGTCCAAGAAATAAAGGCCAGAGTTGTCATGGTGATGAAAGTCCAGCTGCTAGTCCATTCAACTGCGAACCATCTCCGTCACCTCTTAATGTAGAAGATAAAAAAGTTACTTCGGTTAGAATTTATGCTTCCCTATGAATTCTATGTTGTGTCTCATCAGGCTGTTTAATTTAATACCAAGAAATACTTACTTGGTTGTTAACGATACAAACAGTAACCCAGCTTATAACAAATAACAGTTGGTTGTTTTGGGCTCTTATAGAGCTTTTCAGAATTGTTTTTCTTTTTCTAATACCTTAAAAAATAAAAAAAGTTATGAAGAAAAGAAATTTGAAGAAAACTGGTCACTTTAGAAATATTTCGTAATATAATAAAGTCTTATGTGTTGCAATAGAGGCACTGAAAATTTCGCTATTAGTGTCTTAAAACAGTAAAATTGTCTTTTCATTTTTTGAGTTATCTTCCTGATAGGTGTTTATTATTACAGTCGTTAAATAAATTTACTGTCTTGTAAACTTTAAATATTGTGTTTCAGGTCACTAGGGGTAAAGCCCTTGCAGAAAAAGCCAGAATAACTAGAAAGGTATATTTTGATAATTTCATTGTCTCTTCTGAAGAAACAGTGAATCTTTGCACCTCTTGGCTTAGCTGCATCACATTTGATTGTCATATTGAGACAAAATCAAAGTTAATGGAATAATGTTTTCTGTGGAAGTTTGATTTGTTATTTTAAAGTTATTGTTTTTGTTAGATTTTGATAGACAGGACAATAATTTGGATTGATTATTTTGGGGACCTGCTTAAAAATGAATTACACAGACTTAATTGCTGAACATTTTTTTACAAATGCTCAAAATAATTCTTAGCGTTGTATAGCGATACTACTACAAAGCGTGTTATTGTTAAATTTTGATTTTGTTGTTATTTTTATTGCAGCCAAATACGCTACTTGACAATGCTGAACAGTGGGGTGTGAAGATTGTTAGTTTGGAAGGTTTGTTTATTTAAAGTCTTATTGCACGTATATGTATAAGTAATTCACTTGTGAAATGTTGCCATAGATAGGACTGTTGTCTTTGCATCCTGTCAACTATCAGAGATTCTACTTCACTTTTCTGAGTAGTTCACTTCTAGTTGCAAATGCTGAATATTTATCCAGACAGCAGTCATCTTGTAAGATAAAATTAATTTGTTGAAGATATATTAAAAACCAGTCCTTTAATTACCTTATTGATAAGTTATTAACATACCTGTTTTATTTTCTGTGAAAAATGTTGACTTACTAAGTTACTTCCAAGGAGTATTTGCTGATGCATGGTTAACATTTAGCTTTTGAATTTTCATTTTCTCACAGATATCTGGCCCTGCTATGTGGTTAAATATGTTTGTTCAGAAATTAGATGATAAATAGTGTTAGCAATGAATTCAAAGTGAAGTTTGTTTTTCAAAACTTTCTAAGTGATAGTATTTGCAGCTCTGACACTTTATTACCTCAATTTCAGGAGCATTTAAATGGATTGATAAGGAACTAAAGAAACTGCCAAAAGTATCCTCAGATTTGTCCAAGGTATGTTTGCATTTCTGTAAATGTGATTGATTGACACGGTTAGTTTTGTGTTTTAATTTGTTGTTTTAGTTTTAATTATTTTTACTAGTCAGGTTATCTACAAATGTGTCATTGAAATATATTAATTTGGTTACTCAAACTCAGGTATTTTGTTGCAATTAAACTGGAGTCTTTCCAAAAGTGCTGATAAATGAAAATGAATCTTATTGCTGTAAAGAAGGTACTGATTTATTGGAATGCACAGAGTAACAAAAATTTACTGATGGTGTACATAAGTCAATGAAATTATGCCTTTTAAGCTGTGAAGTCTTATCTAAATCATTGTTGTAATCGTTGTTTATTCTATTTTCAGAATCGACCAAAATGTGTATCGTCATGTAAGTACTTACAACTTATTACATAATACATAAACTATAACATTGTTTAAAAAGTCCACTGCAATAGTTAACTCTTTAAATTTCGACTTACATAATTTTTTCCTCGGAATTGATTTCAGGAAAAGAATTGTCTAGAATTTTGTGAGACCTAACAATAAGATATTATGGTTGATTAATGTAACTTATCTCATGAATTCTTTATACAAAAACAGTTTTTCTATAATTTTCTTATTAATTTTAGCAGTCAGAATGAGTTGTAAGATGTGTAAAACACTTTGTGAGCTCATACAATCCTAGAGCTTTTGCTGACACTTGTATTTAGACAGACCTTTTTTATGTACAGATAAGACATTGAAGTCGCCTTTTGTGAAAATTGAAGCAGAAAGTTATTGTTACCGACCATTTCATATAGAGCTAGATGTATGGCCGAGATTGAATGTAGATACTCCTCGAGGATCCTGTCCATTTGATGGAACTCTGATCAAAGGGTAAATTTACTTACATATATTAGCAGCTGATGAAATTTTACACAGTATTAAAGCCTTTTTACTTGCTGCTCTTTTGTGTGGGCAGATGTATATTGACATCAGAAAAATTACTAGTTTGTATGATATTGACTTGATGTCAAATTTTTATGTGTTAAGGCTTTACATTCGCATGATTGTGCAAATGATCAAGGAAATGTGTATATTGCACCTGTACTCAATGATAATCCCAGTTCCAGAGTATTGAAGCAAAGAAGTACAGTTTTACATTATAGATAAATAAATTAATGTTACTAATGACTTAGTATCTGTTTTTACAGTGGAGAAGAATCTCGAGAAGAACGTGGTGATTTACTGGCTGCCCAAGTAGATATTCCTAGTGAAGACCTCCAGAAGAACAATGATGATACTGGTAATTCAGCTGCCAATAGTGGAAAACCCCCAACTGAGTATGTATAATGGGTCTCTTGGATGGCAGTACTAAAATAATTCTTACTTTTCTGCCTCTACTCTAGTTTAAGTTGGGCTGGCAGTGCTAGATTATTAAAACATTTTTATGTTCACAGATACATGTCAATTAATGATTGCAACACTGTAATCCAGTAAGTGTCTGTGTATTTTAGTATTATTTTTTTATTACTTAATATCTTGAAAGATCACTTTTATTTTTGGCATGTGAGCTGATTTTTTGATGAAATTGTCTCTATATTAAATGTAAATTATAATTTTAAATGTTAGTGTTAGGACTCCTAATAGGAGTACAAAATAAATGCATGTTTGCATCTTATTTATGATGTGGGCCTTTTGTTGTTCTTCACAAGATTAAAAAAAAAATAGAACAATTTTATTTGATATTTGTTAATTTTTGTTGGAAAATACTTCTTCAGTTAGTGAAGTAATTATTTTAGTGTAGAAAGTTATTACTACATTGAATATTCTTTAATGCTTCAGTAAAAGTTGTAAGAAGTCGGAGACTGAAGTTGCGCCTGGAAATCGTATATTGACTGCTGGTGAACTGAAAAGAAGGAAGGAGTTGAAACGCAAGCAGGAGAGAAAACGAGGCTATTGTGAATGTTGTCATGTTAAGTACGAAGATTTAGACAAGGTAATTGAATTGTTTCCAAATGTTTTTTTTTTTTACATTTGATATCCCTAAAGCTTATAAAGCATTATGTTCACATTGAATTCTAAAGCATTTCTATTGTATTCAATAGAATCCATATCATGCAATCTTATATTGATGTCTGGTGATTTGTAATTTTGACTTTCTGTCATCATGTAACTTCAGTATCTTATTACCTGGTGTTTTGAGGACTTCTAAGTGATTATTTCTACATTGTCTGCAGTTTTCTATAGTAGAACTGTAATAAATTCTGCTGAAATTTATTTTCAATGCTGTCAATAAAAAATGGAAGAACAAAAATTGTAATATAACATGGGAACTGATTCTCATTCTTGTTCAATGCTGAAACAAAAGAAGCGATTTTAGGCAAAAAAACCCCAGAAATTTAAATCTACAGTAATTACCACTTATACGGTACTTTGGATTTGCTGTGCTTACTGTAATGGTTTTTTATGTGACTTATTGTCTGTGGGGTTTAACACTGTTTTTCAAAAGTTTTTCAGTTATGTATGGCGACCGGTTCACCTAACCAGTTTTGCTGGACTGTATACTGACCAGTACTAAATTACCCTTCCACAAGGAGCCGACAAGATCTCTACAAGCTTGTAATAGATACATATTGTTCTAATTGCATTTACATGATTTAATGTTTAAATTTCTGTTTCCAGCATGTCAAGGAAGAACAACATACACTGTATGTGAGGAATAAGTCCAACTACGAGAAACTTGATACACTGATATATACAGGTCCTAATAGTCAACATTTCTTAGCTGAATACATGAAGAAATCTGCTTTGCAAACTATTGAAAGAGAGAACAAAAGGTGGGAATCTTTTATAAACCATGTTTCTATGCTTGGTTCGTGTGCATTACTTTTCTGATAGTAAAAAATTGTTTTTTTTTCATATTTCATTTAATTCATTATTTCTTAGCAAGGACAGTTCAGAGTGTTTATAGGGACAGTAACTTTATAGCTGTTTATGAAATATTCTAGACTTGTATATTAATTGAATCCATCTGAAAATTATTGTTTTGTGTTTTCAGTGTGATATTACAGTCTTTGCTTTAAATATTAATAGTACTTAAGCCACATTAAAATGATTCACTTAGAGATAACAATGATAAATTTTGTTTTAGTGCCAAGTGTAAGTCATCAACAAATACTGTTTCACCAAGAAAATCTCCGAGAAAGACAATAGTCGAGCATTGTGTTCATCCAAGTCATAAATCACCGAGAAAACCATCAGTACATGCAAAGCCTTCAAACTTAAAGTCACCTAGAAAAAATCAGCGCAAAGATACTGGGAATAGTTTGTTGAAGACAACTGAAAGAGTTGATCGGACTCAGGAAAAAGTAATCCAAAGTCCCAGAAAAAGCAAAGATACTGGGAATAGTTTGTTGAAGACAACTGAAAGAGTTGATCGGACTCAGGAAAAAGTTATCCAAAGTCCCAGAAAAAGCAAAGATACTGGGAATAGTTTGTTAAAGACAACTGAAAATGATCGGACTCGGGAAAAAGGAATCAAAAGTCCAAGAAAAGGACAAGAAGATGGTTCTAAAATTCAGGAAAATAAACAACCTAAAAACAGCAGTGAACGTAAGGATGGAACAGATGCAATGAAAACCAAAGTTGATGTTCTGAAAAATCTAGACAACAATACATCTGTAACTGTGGCAACTGTTACTGTAGACAACCAAGACTTTCTATCTTCACCGAGAAAAATGAGGGATAGAACAAGTTTAAACAAATCTGCAGTATCACCATTGAAAAACGAAGAAATACTGAAGACTACACCTAGATCACTTGTTAAATGTTTACCAATTAGTGATCAGGAGTGTTCAAATAAAGATATTAAGTGTGTTATTTCTGATAAAACTGTTCCAGATGATAGCAATAAAGAAAACATAGAACCGGGAAAATACATTGAGGAGGTAAAAACAGCTACTAACTCATGTAGTAATCATAAAAATGTTAGTAAGCTGAATCAAGGTAAACATAATAAGAAGAAATGTATAAAACCAGTAGTTGGAACTGATTGTGAAAGTAAAGGCAACAATATAAACGTTGGTGATAATGTAAGTGAAGAATTAACAGAAACTGAAAAAAATGTTCACAACTCAGATATAGAAAAATGTTTTTATAAAATTGTCAAATTAGGAAAAGAGAGAACTTGCAGAGAGGCCTCTAGTGATGATTTTGAAGTGTGTTTTGCTAGATTTTCTCAGTATGAAGAGCTGCCAGAATCTACTTTTAAGAGCCCAGTAAATAAGATAAACAAATCATTTGACAGTATGATAGAAAGTTCTGAATGGCAAAAAGGTGTAAAATCACCATCTAAAAGAAAAGGGACCTCCACAATAGATAGAGTGATATTGTTTGAACAGAATGAAGCTTGTGAAGATGTGAATGAAAAAAATGAACATCAAAATAGTGAAATGTCGGATGCAAGTGTTAATAAGACCAGTTATAACAACAAGGTTGCAACAGATAATGAAAATTCTAGAGGAAAGGTCAATGGTAAACATGAAATTTCTGAGAAAAGTAATGTTTCTAAAAAACTTGAATCTGTGAAGAAAAATGTACATACTGATAAAGAGAGCCTCAGATTAAATGGAAACCTTTTGGATCAGAGAAATTGTAATGAGCAAAATGTGCCAGAGGCAGCAAATGAAGAAGTGAAAAATGATGCGTTTGTCGTTGAAGATCTGTCTGATCAAGATGGACTGTCTGTAACTTATACTAAGACTTTGGCTGAAAGAATCAAAGAACGAGCATTGGGTAGAAGATCATCTGTGAAGAGTTACAACTTGAATGAACTATTTAGTCCTAGGTCAGAACAATCCAATGATTCATTTAAGGGTTATAAAATAGATCGCGTGAACAGAAAATCATCTGCATCTGAAAAGAAGTTAGTTAAAAAGAGGAGTGGAAGTTGTGTTGCAAGTGCTAAAGTTTTGAATAAATATCGCAATCAACGTCATGGGAATTCTATATCACATGGAGAAACTATGAAAGGCTATCAGGGCGATGATGAGTGTGAAAAAACTCCTGGCAGTTACAAATCAAAAATTAACAGTGAATCAAAGCAGAAAAAACAAAAAACAAAATTTTGGCATTATGTAGAGGAAAAACCTTATGTTGAAAGCAATGAGCAATTAAAGGATTTACCGAAAGAGTTGAGGTTACTGAAGGATGGTCTTGGAATGGATTTATCAGTTGTTAGGCGTAGAGCTCTTGTAAGACATTCACAAATTGATGAATATGATACATCAGTCACTAGTGGTAGTGAAATTGTGGTGAAGGAAAAGTTAGATGTTAAAAAGACAGCTAAAAAATTTTGGCATTATGAACCTGTTGTAGAAAGCAATGACTCTGATCAGAATGAAGCATTCAAAGATCTTCCAAAAGAGCTCAGATTATTGAAGGAATCATTGAATGGTTTTCAAAGTGATTCACTTGTTGGAAAAAGAAGATCTAGATCCTGTGCAAATAGGTCTAGTATTGTTGCCTCTGATAGTGAAAACGACTGGGAAAATGTTGAAAAAGAAAATACTGAGAGCAACGTAGCTAACATACCTAGATGCTCAATAGAAAGCAGATTAAAAGAACTAGGCGAGAGTACTTGTATACAAAATAAGAAGAAAAAATCACATCAGAAGCAATATTTTCATTATGTACCTATTCTTGATACAGACATTGTTAAAGATAATGAGAGTTACAAGAATCTTCCACGGGAACTCAGAGAACTGAAGCAGTCATTGGGTTCAATAAATGGAGATGTTGAATCCAGGCGACGCTCAAGGACACGTGTAAGGACAAATAAAGACCAGGATATGTCTACAGGCTGTGAAAAAATTGTTATTCATAATAATGTCAATAGAACTATTGAAGATGATAATGATGTTATTTCCAATCAAAGGGATGTCATTAATAAAACTGGCTTGTTGGCTAATCATCAGAAATCTTCATGGAATAGGACTAAAAGAAATAGTAGAGAAATCTTTCCAAATTTTTCTATCGAAAGAGTTATAGCTTGTACAGATGAGGATAGTGATAAAAAGAAGATGGTAAGAATGCGTCGTAGAAGGCAGACGCCAAGTGAAGCAAAATGTGGCTATGAAATTCGTAAAAAGGATCCTAATATTAGTTATAAGGAAGTAGATACTGATCATAGTGATGACTTTAGTGATGAAATGTGTGCTAATAACTCTCAAGGAAAAAATTATGTGCCAGCAGAGCAGTTGCATGAAAACAAATGTGAACAACTTGAAGAGTGTAAATCTAGATCTGACAAGGTGTTGGCTGACCTAACCTGTTGTAATGAAATTCTTAAAAAGGGCACTAATATTAATTGTATAGAAAATGATACTAAACATTCTGTTGATCTTATTGATGAAACTGATAGCTATGTTTACAAAAAGGGAAAACTAACTAATACAACTGGAAAAGATCAAAGATTCTGGATGTATGTTGCTGAAGTTGATGGGGATTCAGATGATGATTCTGAATTTGAAAATATGCCAAAAGAGCTAAGAGACCTAAAACTGTGGAAGATGAAGTCTGGAAGTACCAGTGGGTCTAGAAGTAGGAGTAGAGGTAAAAGACTAGATTATGATGAAAGTGATGATGGGTTATTGGAAGGCAATATTGATCAGGTTGTTGGAGAGGAGCAAACATGCTTGTTAGTTGCCAAGAAGCTTCCTGTGGCCGATTCTAAAATGGGCAAGAAAATAGGCAATTGTGAGGAAGAAAAAACAGAAACAGAAAGCAAACATTCTAGAACAAAGTCGAGAAAAAGAAAAGTATTTTGGGAATATGAAGCTGTGATTGATAATGACAATGAAGACAATAAATCCTTGCATAAATTCCTACCAAATGAACTGAGAAATCTTGTTGATTCGTGGAGTAATGTTAGTGGTGATAATCTTCCTAGAACTAGGCACGTCAGGTCAAGAGACTGTGGAAAAATCGGCAAAAATAAAACTGAACAAATGGATTCAGATCTAGGTGATGGTGAGGAGGATGAATTGATTGTATGTAAGAACAATAATTCAGTTTCTAATGAAGTATCGAGGCGTGGTGAAAGAAGTAAATCACCTGTATTTAATCGACATCAGAGGAGTACCAATGATATTCATCAGAAAAGAGGGTCACCAGTGTTTAAAAAGTCCCCAAAATCAAATTTTCACAATAGTAAGCCAGACAGTAGCGATCAAGTCCATAAATACAAATCTAGTGACCAAAATGATTTCTGTCCTGATTCTGATAATGAGTTAAGTGACACTATTGATGAAATACATGATTGTGCAGTAAAGTATGAGGAAATTGAACAAGCAGGCAGTGGGTACAGTCGTACTCCAAGAGAGAAGAGAAGGAAAAAGTGGAAAAGGAAAATGAAGGAAATAGAAAGTGTCCACGCAGATTCTCAGTCAAATCAGAAAAGAAGAAAAATTGATGATAAGCTTGGTAAAAGTGAAAATGAATTTGAACTAAAGTTAAAATCACCTCGACGTCGAATATTGACTCATGATAATTACCAAAGTAAAGAAAGCAATGATGGTTGTGATTCATTTGTTAAAAGTTCTGATCTTTCTGAGATAAAACAAAGTTCATTCATTTGGAAGCCAGTTGCAATCAAAAACTTGGACACTGTTCAAAGTCAGAGCTGGTCTATGTCAAATGAGAAGCTAAATAGTGATATGGAAAGTGATTCTGAACTTGAAAAAAGGATTAAAAGAAACAGTGTTAAAGGACTTTGTATAAAGAGTGATAAAAGGGCTGCTAAGTCTAGAGGTAATTCTAAGCAACACAGAGTTGAGGTAGGTGAAGATGATTATGACAGTATTGAGGAGGATTATGAGCAGTATGTGCCTGTTTATATCTCATCACCAAGTCGAAACTCGAACTCTTCGTGGATTGAAACAGTAGATGAATATTTGGACAATTCATTAAAATATAAGCCAGATTCATCCTTCAAGGAGCCAAATTCTTCACTTTATTTTAGTTTCAATAGGAGTCCATTGAAGAGTCCAGCTAAACGTATTGGATCAAGTCCATACAAAGCCAACCCATTAAATAGTGCATCAAAATTGAAATCTCCATCTAAAATCTGCTTACGATCTCCAGACAAAGTACACAAGAGCTCACCACTTCAGAGCCCAAATGTTGAGAAA
Source organism: Lutraria rhynchaena (assembly GCA_008271625.1). NCBI lineage: Eukaryota > Metazoa > Mollusca > Bivalvia > Venerida > Mactridae > Lutraria > Lutraria rhynchaena. The sequence continues at coordinate 43,994 of VIBL01000439.1, read as the reverse complement.
GTTGATGATGACATTGAGTTCAATTTTGGTAGTCCACAGAAAAATTGTACTGAATACAGTCATTTGAAGACAGTGCAAGGTGTTGTTCGAGATCTTTCTAGTCCAGTGGTGTTCAATATTAATTCTCCTACTAATAATAGGAAGTCTTCAACTCCAAACAACAGAAAATCTATATCTAAAAAACTTTGTGACAGACTTGATTCTTAAGTTTAAAAAGTATAAATGTGTTGATATTGTTGTAATTATTGAAGGATACAAATATTGACATGCAAGCTGATCTTGATTCCCATAGACTTAATCGCTCGTTCAAATGAATTCTGTTTTTGTTCAATGTTAATGTGAACATCAGTTGGCTGACCAAAGCACATAAGTTACTGGTTGGGTCAGTAAACATTTGGTTTTATTGACTCTAAATAGTTGGCTAAAGCTTTTTTCTTGATTGCATTAAAGACATACAGTATATATCATTTATAAAATTACACAAAATAATGGTCTCGATGCATTACACATTGTCATATATCGATTTATCCCTATTGAACTTATTACTGTCTCAACCTCATTTCATTGATTAGTTAAAATTTCCTTTTTTGATTTGGTATGTATTGATGGTAATTCTATCTTCTGAGTGTTGTTAGTTCTTGTATTTCAGAGCTTGCATTAATGTGGAGTCCTAAAACAGTGACTTGCTTGTAGTTGCTTGATAGAAATGTATTGTTTGTATTAGGAACCATGTGCTTTTGTCCTTAAAGGCAACGAATATGAATTTATGGTAATCTTTGAATTGGTTTGATGAACAAATTTATTTGTAGGTACTGAATATTCCCTACATTACATTTTGTTTGATTTTTGGACTCAATTTATGTTTAATTTGAAGTATCATTAAGTGATTAACATATGATATGTTACAACTTTTCATTCTTGTCATTAAGAATAATGATGTTAATTAGGGTTTGAGTGTTTGTAAAGGAATAATTAGTGTATGAAGCCTAAACAAACGCATGTTTAATGTGTAATAATGACAGAATCCTTTTGAAAAGTGCTTCAAATTGATATTTTTCTGTACACATTTTTATGTATTGTGTGAATGAATTCATGATCAATGTAATGTGTACATGTGTGATTATTGTACGAATTCATTTTATTTTTTGTATACAGATAAATTTATGAGACTCAAATAAGAACAATTAATACAAAATATGTTGCCCTTGGCATTGATGAATAGAGATTTATGCAGTATGCACTTTTATATTTTGTATTATTTCTGTAATCAATACATAGGAGTTGTTTGTGATGAGGACATCCTTTAACAGAATTATTTGCTGTAACACCTCTGACTTATAAAAATTGCGTACCTAACCACCCACTGAAAAAATAATGGGGCACGTTACAGCAAACAAACAATTTTTCTAAGGATGGCCTGACTTGTCTGTATTTGATAGTAATTGAACAGTGAAAGATGGCCTGACTTGTCTGTATTTTATAGTAATTGAACAGTGAAAGATGGCCTGACTTGTCTGTATTTGATGGTAATTGAACAGTGAAAGATGGCCTGACTTGTCTGTATTTGATAGTAATTGAACAGTGAAAGATGGCCTGACTTGTCTGTATTTGATGGTAATTGAACAGTGAAGGTTGGCCTGACTTGTCTGTATTTGATGGTAATTGAACAGTGAAAGATGGCCTGACTTGTCTGTATTTGATGGTAATTGAACAATGAAAGATGGCCTGACTTGTCTGTATTTGATGGTAATTGAACAGTGTAAGGCTTTAGGTAAGATTTTATTGCATTGTTCTGTATTGTGATAATAATTAGATCATAAACACTTGTTATCTTTTATTTAGCACCTTTACATTCAAAGCATTTAATAGTATATATACATAGTGCGTAAGTGCTTTGTTAGTTTCACCCATGTTTGTGATTGGTATAAATTGATATTTCACAGATGTTATGTTTTAGTAGTTAGAACAATGTGGTCTCATTATTGTTTAGTGTTCAATACCGGCCTGTATATCATTCTTCTATATTTATTTTTGTTTTATTTTTTGAAAGTTTATCATAATCATCACCAGCAATTTTATTCAGTTCCTTTGTTCCCGGTATGTGTACAGTAATGTAAAATATCATCACTTTTTACTTTTTTATTTTATAGTCCAGATGTTGTAATTGTTTGTCATTATGTATGATGTAAATTTGTCTTTTTTGTTTCTGAATGTGGATCCTTCTCTTTGCTGATTGTGGGACTAAGGTTAATAATGTGGGTTTGTGACCAGTCTCAAAGCCAAGGTTACTGATTGGCTGGAGTGAGTAAGAATCAGCCAATGACAATGGTGGATTCTGAGACTTGTCTCCAACCTTAGTGTCATAACCTTTGGCTCACACTTTAGTCTTTAGTAATGAATTCTACAATGTTACCTGTATATTATATATATAATGAAATATATCCTCTATATTTTGATTACTGTTTATTTTAAGAGTACAAATTAATATTCAATATTAATAATTGTTTGTCAATTCTAAACATAGTCAGCTGAAACAAGAGAAATGTCTTGCCTGCATCTTGTGTCTCAGCATCTTTAGTGTAGCTTGTCAAATTTATTTTGTGGTGAGATGGTGTACACATTTTCTGTTTGTGAAGAGGAAGCGCATATCTGAGATTGGTGTGGAATTTTAGCTCCTGGTTTTACCTCAATCAGCTTAACTCCATTTTTACTTCTCATCTATTTTTGTACTGGTTTGCGACAATTTCAATGAATAATACTAAATTATCTTACTCATTCAACAATTGACTACTGGCCTCAGCTGTGATTGTAGTATTTCAATATTCCAGTTTGGTGATCACTTACACCTTCACCATGTTATAACAAATTCTGGTATTGTTATGCATTTTAATAAACTGATAAAAAGGTAATTTATGTTTTTTTTCACTTTCAGTGTTCATTTTAAGTTTAGTACATTTGTTAACATATTTTCAAGCTAATTAAGAATCAGTGTATTTGTGTAAATTGTATTCATTATAATGGTATAATACTGTTTTTCTTATTTAATTGCATTTTAAAGTATAATGTTTGATTTAATGACATTTTTTGTATCATTTTTATCACAAATTTCATCAAAATTCATTAAATTCTTTGAATCAGGTTATTTCATTTCAGGACATTGTGTGTTTTTATAAAAAATCACAGAAAAAAGTATTGCCCAATAAAAAGAAAGAAAACCAATCACTCGTTGTTATATATTTATGCCATCAGTAAGGGCAAATGTACAAATCCTACTTGTGCTCAATATTATAATGTTCTTTTATTCGCTCGCCAATTCTCCAGGTTTGAAGATAATATTGTGGTTTAAGTATTATAGTAAAAAGTGCATGTAAAACATTTGTCGAAATTAGTCGTACTTCATGTAAAATATTATTAATGTAAATGGTGCTAAAATTATATGACTCAAGGGTTTCATAATAAAGATCCCTGAAGTCCATGTAACTGTAGATACGTATTTTGTGCTCGGATTTAACTGTTTCACAGAACAGTGGAATAAGAAGTCACACTTCGATTGGTTTCCTTCCGCCATTTATTAATTGGTTACAAACAAAAGATTTCAACTTTCATAAATGACTCGCACCAGCAAGTTCAAATACTCATAACATACATCTTAACATACAGGTGATTAACTATACATACACTATAATACACTAAAGCATTTGAATAACTATACATGGGATGGGGTTAACTTGTACATGTATTGACCACAACAATAATGGCAGACTTTTGTCATGTTCAATGGTATTCATTTTATGTATCGAACACAAGGAAGTGTAAGACAACAATATTTGACATAAAAAACAAGTTTGAGGTAACAAAACTAAGAACACCAATGTAAAATGCAAGCCTCTGATTGGTTGATACTGAGTTCAGTCATTACATTGGCCAATGACAGAGCAGTGATCTGAATTAGAAGTAAAATTACTTTATGGTTTTGCACCTAGTCCTAAGAAAAAAAGAACATTGTTTTAAAATGCTAAAGATTATGAAGAATAAATTAAGTACATAATCAAATCAAGACTTACTTTGCATATTTTGTCATGGTTTTGTTATTCTTTGGTAGATTTGTTCAATAGTATGTAATCACAATGATTTACATTTAATGGTGATATTTCAAAGCTGGTACAGTACATTACCAAAATTAATGACTTTGGTACATGCTTTCGCAAAAGTATTTTAGAGTTCTACAAATCTTTTCATGTATACTAATGACTGCATAAAGCATATTTGATAAACAAACCCATTTCTTCAAATAGTATGGCATAACACACCAGTAACTGTATGGCTATAGCCATTCACACAACTATTCTATATACTGTTAAAAATCAAACACTGTAAATTACTTTGTTGACAGAAAGATGCATAACTTTCAACCTTGTTAAGATGAATTGTAATAACACTGTAAGTATACTATCTAATATTCACAAAAATATTCATGAGCTTACAACCATATATACAGGTATCTTATAAATACACACATACAACAAAAAGTACAACACATTACATAATTATAAGTTATCACAGAATTTAAAGACTGTTTACAAAGAAAATATATATTACTCTTACAAATACAATTGCAACATTTATTGACTGAACACTGTAAATAATAAGTTCACATTAAAAAAATGCTTTGCTGTCTCTATTTGCAAGGTACCCAATCATGATTTTCAATTCACAAAAACAACACGTGTGCCTAATGCTTATCAATCATCAGATATTTTCCAACAATAAATTGATAAACATTTTCAAGAGCGCAGTGTTTTTCCATTTAAGAAACAACAAACCAATTAATTTCTAATTGTGGGCAAATTTTAAACATTGCTAGTTCAATACTATACACAACAAATAAAAATATTTTCAATAATAAAATATCAACAATTTTCGAGGTTTTCATGAATCTAGTACTATAGCTCATTAATAAAAATGTAGGCATCATTTCATAACTTAACTTACACACGTACAAAATCATTCAATAATTTATCATGAATACTTAATTATATACATTTTATAATACAAATACTGTTTTGTGGGCTTCAGGTCTAACTTAGACATATACAACATACCACTACAAACATCTTTAGAAATTAAAAAAAAAATGTACATCAAATTCAAAACAAGAATGTTTCCATTAAAATATAGGTATAATTCACATACCTCAGAATAAAAAGATGACCATATACATTGTTATATAAAACAATATCAAAAGTGAGTATTATTAGTTACACAGTCATTTATTGACTTGGTTAGGGATGATGGTAAGTTTTATACCTAGCTTCTATTTTTTAAGAAATACATCAAGACTTTTGAGCATCATATACCATGTTCAATAAAACAAAACTTTGCTGATGTGACCAGAAAAAGATTTGAAGAACTTATTTCATACATGCATGTACATAATGCAATACTTAGAAGGCATTGAAACAATATTCAAACAAAATACACTCTTTTTGTCTACAACAGAAACACATAACAAGTAACCTTGTATTGGGTTTTATGATTGTCAGGTTGAATTAAGATCTTTCATTTGTTTATTAGATATGATTAGTTTATTTTATCAAGTTAAATTTGACATATTTTATGTGCTGATAGAAATGCAGAAATTTTATTCAAACATGTAGTTACTTTGATGTGAAAATCAGTTTGGCAGGTGATGACCCACAAAACGACCAAAGTAATGCATAAGTAAAACATTAACAAAGATATTTGAATGCATTTTACTGGTATATGCAATAAAATGTGTTATAGCTCAGTTTTGGGGGAAAAGACGTAACAATAGCCTATCACAAGACCTATTTTTTCAATATTGCAATATTGAAATTTTGGTGTAGACAATGAAATATAAGGTTTCGTAGATCTACTGATAAAACACACCATTTCCATAGTCAGAAATTCACACCATATAATGATGTGAGCCCTATCATATGATTTCTGACCTCAGACAAAATTAAGACATACTGAGTTTCCTTATCACTTGTAAGTCTTTCCATAGTTAAATTTAGTAAGTGTTACATTTTTATTATTTTAATTGCTCATCTGCAATTAGGTATGTTTAAAGGTGGACTGATAATGTTCTGACTTAAAGCAAGCTTGCTTAACATGACTCATACATATGTAAACACATATTCTGTTACAATTAATGAATCAAACAAGAAAGTATACATTGAGACCAATATATACATGTACATCCGGCAAGTCATTGCTAGAGGAATGAATCATAGAAACTCAAGCAGGAATTTTTAAAACTTCCTCCATATTTTATAGATTGTTCAGCTTGAGGATGAGTCAACACCAATCAAACTCTCTGTGAGTTCTTTGTCTACATCTCTCATTCTGAAACATGAACAAATTTTTCATAAAGCATATGAAAGATTTAAATAACAAAATGGTGTTTAATGAATCTCAAGAGGTTTCAATAAACACACAGGTACTTGACACAAAACCAAGCTCCACAGGCTTCTTATTAATTAGGTATAGTAGCCTATGAAACTAAAATATGGTTTTGTGTCACATACCTGTAACATGAATTAACAAAAATCAGCACTACATTTGATCAAAATCACATCTAATATGGAATTCTATGAAAACATTGATTAATAAAATAGCACAACAAATGAACACAGCAAATTAAAGAAACAGTTCACAGTGACAACAGAATAATAAGTTTACATCCAAATATCCATTACACAAATAAAGAGACCCATTACCAGAGTAGGCTGTCCAGGAATCATTACTACTAGTTAATTAGGAGTTCAACACACTTAGTAAATGAACAGTACTTGCAAATGACACACAAAGTATACCAAACAACTTCTAAAACTAGATAGAGCAAGGTAGATATACAAGGATTTCTCAGGAAAAATGGTTGGACATATTCAATTCCTACGTGTGGATTTTCGGTAAAAAAGAATGGTAAGCATGAAAATGTATACTTTATTTCTACTGATAAACTAGTTATTCAGAAGTGTCTCTTATTTTTAACCTTCTTTTGTTACTGGAATATTTTGGTAGGCCTGAAAAAAGCCTCAGCATATAACTATTCAAACTTCTGTCCAAAAAAATGAATGAGTCACAATAAATTTGAATTTGGTCCCAAAAATTAATATAGGGTATTTGATAATTATGGGGACACTAATGGAAACTGTGTATGTGAAACAACTAACAGTACATCATGTGAAATCTGAACAGTATCTTAACTATCAACATAATCATGTATAACAAAGACATTAAAAGAAGGCTGTGTACACACTACGGATAAAACACAATAATTAAGTCCAATAGTCAATAATAATGGGATCACAGATAATGATTATAGACACCCAAGATGATAGCAAATTCATACAAGGTTTCCAGAAACATTGAGAGCCATAGCATGTTTTTATTGTCAAGTTGTGGTCGTCTGTCCAAAAAAATAAAAAATCCATTTCAATTAGCGGTAATGTAAGAATTATTGAAACATCCACAACTAGATACAGAATGCTTGTCAGTGATTATTAATAACAAAAAAATGCAGAGGTGTAACAAATTGTGAGTAGCAGTAGGACTCAGGTTTTCTAAAAGGATAAATGTCTGACTAGTAGTAGCTAAATGTTAAGAAATGCAGAGTTCACAAGCAAACCTTGATTTCCTATGTCGGTGAACAAAACCATCTACCAAACTGTTTCAAAACAAAATAACATCCAATGCAATATATTTGTATGCTGAACAATCTTTTCAACAATTATTTACGCAATTCTCTAATAATGTGCATCATTTACATCAGTAAATATGTCATTATTGACATAATAAACACTAACTACACACAGAAATTTAACAATGAACATATAGACAGGGGACATAACCCACTCAATTGAAGAATGAGAGTAAATATTATCAAACCTGGAGATTGGTACCACTCGCCGTGTGCATATACAATGCAATACTTTCTTCACCAGTAATAAAACTGGATCCCAGGACTCAAAATGAGTAAGACAGCTGACTGCCATAAATGCAATAAAAACAGGAACCGAACCAAGGTAAAACAACCATGTATAGGATACCTGAAAATACATAGACAGAAATTACAGTCAATGCTGTGAATAAATGTCACTAAAGGAAGAAATGGGGCCTCTATGGTTGAGAATATAAGGTCTCTGACTTGTAATCAGCAGCCCTTCACTGCTGTGAGTTCAAATCCCACCTGTCACAAAATTTCACATGTGAGGAAGCTGTCCAGCTACCTTAGGGAAGGTCTGAGGTCAGGTGTAAGCTGTTAAAGCTGCAAAGTCACCAAATGACCCTAACTGTTGGTGCAGCTCCAGTGAAAAAAAAGAAGGAAGAAATATGACTTTAATGTACAGGAGACCATCATTCAGGCGTTGATTTGGTTAATTGTATAAAAAAATGTGCACTGAAGAGTGACTGTTGATCAAATATGACCTCTATTCACATTAGGCTAACTCAGGTTGGAATAAACTTACACACTCCTAAGTAATAAAAAAGGGGACATTGAGCAAGATGATCTTGAAACCTTGGGACAAAGGTCAAGATTGACATTGACAAACCATTGATTATATAATTGAATTAGTGACTTATGAAACATTACTTTTATAGCAAACTCTATATAAGTGGGCGGATTTTTTAGTTTCTTTCAGAAAATGGTCATACATCGGTTGTACAATCCCACACCTGTATTCTAAAAATTTAGTTATATGACCCAATCTAATGAGAAAACAGTTCCTGAAAAATATTTACTGATACATAATAAATGACGAGCACATCCTCTCGACAAACCAATAAGGCAAGTTTACAGTGTGTAGAAACACCGGTTAAAACTTATTTTTCAGAACAAGTACTACAATCACAAAATAAAATACTTACCCCTTTTATCACAACATCGGCTATCATGGACAGTGGGGTAACTAAACTTAATGCTGACGTAGCTATCAATGATGATGTCAAAAAACAACCCCTATAATAAGAAAACAAAACCCTGATTATAATCAATTTTTAGATAAATAAATATGTTTCATTTCTTAAATCAAAACAAAAGCAGAATATACATCGATTTTGACGACTGGAAGGCATATTGATACAAAGCAAATCTTTTCAACATGTAATGGTCCAATAAAGATATTTCAAATGATAAAATATTCAATATTACTGTATGTTTTTTTATTTGACTCAGGTGATCAAAACCTTTCCGTCCGCAAACGCTAAACATAGATACGATTTGGTATGGCCTTATCACTTTGAGAAATTTTGTCACACCTTCACAAAAAGAAAATCCAACAACCAGAAACAACACTTACAGGATCTCAATTCCAGGGTGACATCAGAAAATCATAGAAATGAAACCTTACACAGTCACTTCAAAGGTTTAGTGTCATTATACAGTACTACATTTAACATATTTTAAAAAATGACAATATAGAACAGCAAAGTTCAAACTTCATTATTATGCAACTCAACCGTATGACTAACAGATATTTTTCACAACATCTGAAGACTAAGAAAGTGCAGTCGTAACTAAAAACAACATTTATATCCTGTATAAAACATGATTGTTCTGTTTTATTGCAATCAATATCAAATGAAAAGAGCCTCTAGATTTAAAAAAAAAAAACAATAAATCTAGTCTGTTAATTCTTTGATACTATTACATAAGTGAACCAACAATATTATTATCTATAAAGCTAATATACATAAAACTTTAACTCATCAATACAAAAATACAAACCAGAGCCACAAGAACTCGGACAGTACAGTCCCAACAAGTCCATTTAACAAAATGAATAAGATTTGTTCACCATCCGGCCATTGAAATGTTTCAATTTTTGAATAATGCAAAATAAAAAATCCCGGCCATAACAGAAGTCCAGTAAACAGACCAACAAAACCTGAAACAGCAACAAACAAAAAATATATGTTAAAGTATCAGTGATGGTAAAATGTGAACATCTTCACAGTAAGTCAAACCAAATCTCCATATAAAGTCCCCCAAAAAAAAAGAAAACAGAAAAAAATTATGAAACTGCAGCTAACTTTACTATACCTTTTAAGTCTTAGCACAATGAAAAGCTGACACATGAAGGACAAAATTTAGCTCAACATGTTTCAAAGCTTAAGTCAAATTATCCAGAAAATATCAACAAGAGCTCCGCAGAGCGGGGCAAATACGCCCGAAAGCTGTGTTAACATGAGTACCACCATAACATGCTATGATGATAAATTATACTCCCTCTTGCACAACTGAAACACTTCTTGATCTTTGTGGAAGTTTAAGATAAACACCTTATAATTGAATAACAAAAATATAAAAAGGGCCAATAACTCAGTAAAAAATATCAATGTGAATTATCTCCCCTTTACGCACAAATAGACATCAATAGTCATCATCTGTGAAAGTTTGAAGAAAATAGGTCAAATAATGAAGGAGAAGTTTTCTGCACAAGGAAAACAGACGGACGGACAAGCAGCGCCATAGCATAATACGACCCTTCGGGCATATAAAAAAGGAAGTAATGAGTATACAAACCAAAAAATAAAGGTATATCCAGTTTGTCTTCATGGTCGACCTTTCGTCGCAAACCCACCAGATATACTGCATATAAAATAGCACTAGAAAGTGCCCAGAGAGCACCAGCTGGAATTCTGTCCTCAATTTTTAAGTCAGCAAGACTCACCATTACTACACCAGATATACTGAAAGAAAAATGTACCAAACTGTAACAAAAAGAAACAAAAAAAGCAAAAAAAAATAAACAAAAATAATATACATATCATTAACTTTCATGATAACATTAATTGTCGTTATCAATAGCAACAAGCTGATGATTACATTGAGAAATACTACAACAATTCTGTATAAATCTACACTACACACTACACTACACACTACCCTACCCTACAAACTACACTACACTACACTACACTACACTACACTACCATACACTACACTACACTACACTACACTACCCTACCCTACACTACCTTACCTTACCCTACACTACACTACCCTACACTACCTTACCCTACCCTTCCCTACACTACCCTACCTTACCTTACCTTACCCTACACTACCTTACCTTACCCTACACTACCCTACCCTACCCTACACTACCTTACCTTACCCTACACTACACTACCCTACACTACCTTACCCTACCTTACCCTACCCTACACTACCTTACCCTACCTTACCTTACCCTACACTACCTTACCCTACCCTACACTACCCTACCCTACCTTACCCTACACTACCTTACCTTACCCTACACTACCCTACCTTACCTTACCCTACACTACCTTACCTTACCCTACACTACCTTACCCTAAACTACACTACCCTACCCTACCTTACCTTACCCTACACTACAATACACTACCCTACACTACCCTACACACTACACTACATAAAAAGAACTATCATTGTTCCATGAGTAATGGAACTTTCGTGACAAACAATCCATGGACTAAGAATAGTCCTGTTGAAACAATATGAATGGTTCTCTCATCACAGTAATGTTTCATAAAACATAACTTCTAACAGGCTAAATAGGTGAATAAGACATTAAGAATAAAATCTGATATTTTTTCTAATAAACTCACCTAACAAGGACAGCGACTAACTTAGAAAGACTAAATCTATCTGCAGCAGATCCCGGATATATAGCCGCACAGATTAAGGTAAACAAGGACGATGTAGAGGAGAGGACATTTACAACACCCACTTCAGTATCATTTAAGGCAATCTGGTAGGAATAGTTGGCAAAAAACCACTGAAGAAAAAACAGAACAATTCAGTTTGATTATCAGTTAATAGTTTATTTTACAAAATCAATCTTGATTGTATGTCAAGGTTTATACAGACTGGAACATGTAATACATACAAACCATGCATATTAACAGCCCTCACAAAGGGTGAACTATCAAATTATTGCACTGCAATTACAGCATTAAATATCAGCACAGAATTATCTTGGCACATTAAAAGACTTACCAGTAAGTTCATCTAACTTGAAGAATATTTTGTATGTTATTATGTAATATAATTATGTAATATATCATGTAAAATATTCCTAGAAAAGCTGCATATTTTATTCTTATTTTTTTTCTCAAAATGATTATGGGTTATTCTTTACACAAATTTAGTTCCAACAAAATGTTGATCTCTCACAAATTTAATCTGCCTGACCTGCAATTCAATATTTTGTTACATTTTAAAAAAGAAAGAATTGTTCCACTGAGTCAAGATTTCATGAAATCTTATATAACCGCTGACATAGTCTGCCTTACAATTACAATACAAGAAAAAATGAAATATAATCTTTGAAATCGGCTAGACCTTGATAAAAATAATTTGGATGAACAAACTCAGGCATACACTGATCCACCATTCTAGTAATTAAGTCAAGTGGGTTTGACTCAATAAAAATTTCATATTTTACCTCAGAAATAAGGTAATTAAACCCACTTACTATGATAGAAAACATGAAAGCCATTTTTGCAACTTGTTTAATTGAGAATCTACTTAAAGCTCGTAAACGAATTTCTTCTGCTCTCAAAGCAGCCTGGTAAGAAAGGCGGGCAATCACTTGTTCTTCTGCATAAGTATCTGTAAACAAATGATAAAACAATAGTTACAAAACTACTATAAAATTCTGTGTAACCTTACATTCAGCAGCAGTTTTCACTAGAAGTCAAAAGTTGAGGGTCAAAAATGACCCTTGGCTGATGATAATTTGAAGAGTCAACAAAATTTCCTTCTAATTTTATCGTAAATTTGATGTTTTGGTACAAATTCTCGAGAGTCAAAAGCTTTATTTTACTGATTTCAAGAGTCAAAATGCTGTTGTAAGGGTCAAAGGAAAACCCTGAGCTGCTTTCTCAATTACCAGTAAACATAAACAAGTCCTATCATTATTGAGAGACAAAATTTTTTAGTCACTGAGAAAGTGTGTATCATTAATACAGAGATTGGAAAGACAATAATACCTGTAAGTTGTCTGACTTCCATCAGATTGTTAAAGCGTACAGAACGATTGTGGATCTCTGAAATTAAACAATGAGGAAAAACAGTGGAAGTCACTAAAAGCCATCAACATCATCATCATTTTACATCAATATAAATACTAAAATCTGATTGGATGAAACCAAATCAAAAGTATCAAGACATAATTGATATAAATATAATATAATCTTAAACACTAAAACCATTAAATGGTACAAAAACTATGTAAACTAAATTTTATCCTGTTTTCTGTATAATAGTCCAGTTAACATTATATCAAAACAAAGGGGTCTCCACAGCTGAATGATGGCTCTCTGACAAGTAATGACTAGCCTCTTATTGCTGTGATTTCGAATCCCACCCTGTCCTAAATTTCACTTTTGAGGAAGCTCTTCAGCTTAATTAGCCTCGTTGTTGGTGTGACGTTAAAGACCAGAGAAGAAAAAAATTCTCTCTTAAGTCACATACGCACAGTCCAGGGGAAGCTTGACAGATATATCGAAATAAACAAAATGTAACTGGACTTTTAAACCAGTACTCTTCTAGATTGTTTCAATAACGCATATGGGTATAAATAAAATATATTTTTCATATTCACAAATAGTTTACCATTGAGGTCATCTGGCTCTGATCCACTGTTGTTTTTATCATCGTATCTTAGTGGGACATATATTGACTCAGTCTAGAAGAAACAATCAGATGCATTTCACCAAATAAACATACATTCAATATAAAAACATAACCAACTTACTGATCATATCAAATACATTAGTCACTTTCCCCATTTATATCACAAATATTCTACTGAATTAAATCATGTCAAGCTGTACTAGATGACCCCTAAAATAATTACAAATTTAACAAAGAATTTTTCAAATCTGATATTCTTGCTTTTTAAGTACAGGATATAATTACCAATAAATCTTCAGTATCTGCTTCTCCAGTAGGTAGAACCTTAAAACATAGAGAAAAGATTTACTTCAAACGAATTAAGATGTAAATGTAATACTATTGCAATTACTTTTGAACTATCCGCATATATCAGCTGACAATCTGACAAGCAATTACAAAAAATCTAAACAAACAAATTTATTCAACTGAGTACTTTTGAAAAAAGATGAAGGAGACACAAAAATGTTTCATCAGACACATATATAGCCAAAACTTAGTAAAGTTATAAATTACTTGCATCTAAAGACTCAGTGGTAGAAAGTTTATCTCTGAAGAATGTAGTTGAGGTTAAAATCACAGAAGTTACATACTTAAGTTTAAGGAGTGGAACTGACATCTTTCCAGGAACATGATCAGACAAAAACCTAGCTAGATCAGACGGATGACAAGTTTAATGTAGATGATGAGGTAGTATGTCACATTTTCAAGGCATAGACTAGTATTACATGTAGTAATTGTCAACAAAGGCCTGGCTAATGCAGGGCAAAGGTGCAAAATGGAAAAATAAATATTGAAACCAACCCCATTTTTCCTACATTGATTTCTCCATGGTCTCCAGCATAAAAATCCACTGAGGTAGAGAGTAAACATAATAGTTTTAAAGTATGTGCTGAAGAAGGGCTTGTCATAATGCTCATTCTTGAAGAGGTACTGAAAATACAAATAGTGACTAATGTCAGAAAACACTTTTAAACTAATCTACATGTATTACAATTGCTTTAAAATATCTAAAAAAATTAAGATATGAACCAGTATGCAAACAGACCAATGTATTGAAGTCAAACATGCAGCCATGTTCTTCATAGAACTAGTTTTATTTAAAAAAAAAATCAGGAAAAACATTAGGTGATCATTCAGATTCACATGATAATTAGTCCATAATACTACCTTTGTCCCAGTTTGTAGGATTACAATATACTTACCTTTGTTAATTCAGACGATGCTACCCAGATGAGGTCTACTATGATAAGTACTACAATACCTAACACCAACCGCTGAGTCTTCGTCAAACCCACCAAGCCAAACATTATCAGGTAATCACTTCATAAGTTGACTGAAAAAGTACAAAATATAAGAAAGTAAACTTATTGGATTAAGAAACAATGTATGCAAAAATGCTCATTTCACCTGTCCTGATGGTAAGAAATGATAAGAACTCAAAGTTTTTTAATACGAATAAAAACGAAATTGATTTTCTAGGGCTGGTAAAAACTGACTGTTGCACAGTCTGGAAACATGTGCTATGATTGATAACCCTATCTTGGCGAGAAGATAACAACTAGTATTTTTTATCATTTGATTAATACTGATGGTTGTTTAAATTTAACAAAAAGAAAAACTTGCGAACAATGAACATAATTTGGAATATTTAATTCTTACCAAATAACCCTAAATTAATCAATATAAACTTGTAGAATAATCTGCAGTCCTTGGAACTTTGCACAACTACAAAAATATGATTTGAGATCAGTGAAACCACTGATCAGTTCTAATTTAACATGTACATCCTCTCTTGCTGACTACCAATGAAATGAAAAAAAAATCGAAAAACTTGAAGATATTATTATGAAGTATTTCATCTGTAAATATTGCTCGAGGCATGACTGTTGAATATGATTTCAAGCAGAACCAAATACCTAGACAAAATATATAAATACAATAAATTTCATCCAAGAAAGGACCGATAATGAAATGAACATCTCACATAATGCTTAGAGTGTTATTTTTTTGCACCAACTCAATTATGTAAAAACTGATACGATGTCTAAGCTAAGAAATAACAGTGAGACAAAAAGCTGTATGGTAACAAGGTTTGGTAATATACTAATAAGACTAGATATTATAGATCCAAGACACCATACTAATATTTTTAACAAGAGGAATAGTAAATCTTTCATGTGAATTCATGATATCTGAATGATTATATAACTTACACTGATACAATTCTATCTTTAAAATGCAGATAATAAACATCAAAATTGATCACAGATCCAACATGTTGTATGTTTACAAAGCAGACCTACTTATCATATTGTGATATTATGTAAAATCTTCCTGGTTTAAATATTAAACCATGTAAAATATTTAACAACTGTGATCATATGATACACTTGAGCCATGTCAAAATATGTAAAAAGAAAGCAAAGGAATTCCTCAAAATAAAAAAGAAGCAACCAATCATCAACATTCATGAAATGATATGACAAGTGCACACACAAATAAAAGCAAAAATTAAAGCACTGAAGTTCTAGCTGGACAACATGCAAGTATAGTTTTGTTCCCATTCTGTCAAGCTTGGTCCCCTGCAGTAAAATGCATTGGAAGTTTACAAAGACATGTGGTAAATTTACATACTTGGTGATCACCACTAAATTGGATAGAACATGAAGATATTCTCTGAGATTGAGGACAATCTGATCCTGAAAATGCTTAGATAACTCTCCCATGATCCATTTTTAAATTCATTTTAGAATGATTTGATTTTCATTTAGTTTTTTTTATATAAGTAATAATTCAACTTGTTCTGACCATATCAGAGAAATTATTATTCATTGACAAATAATACAAATAACTTCAGGCTAACTATTAATTGTCTTGATGCTTTAACATGATAAAAAGAGATTTCAGTGCATAAATGTATAAAATATATATGAATAAAAAAGTAATAGCATATGTATTGAATATGGAAAACTGAAAGACAGTAATGATAACATAAGCCTTTGATGTTATATAGCTATAAAAATAAATATTCAATTCACGATGATAATGGACAATGCATGTTTTTAACACTTCTTAAGAATACTATAATGTTTCTAATATTTCGTGGCTATCAAACATAAAATCACATTTTTAATTAATGTACAATGAAAAACATTGTGCAAACCATATCTTAAATTTAATTCACCTCTAACAGTTAAAAGACAAATAAAGCCACCAAGTTTTCACATGAATAATACGATTAAAGTAAGTCTATCTCCAATTTATCCTTTTAAATAAAAAAAAATAGAACAAACTCAATTAATACCATACAAGATAACTGATCAGGTATGGTGAAGTAACAGGTTTTCGTGGCATAACAAGTTTTCATAGTATTTTATGTATATCTCATTCCTGTTTTTCCATAAAATTTGTCACTTGATCATCTGATAATTTTGTTGGCTTGATGATTTTTGCCAATAATACACCATGAACAGGTTATTATAAACTAATTTTGTTATTTTTGTGACAGCGTAGTTCCGACACTTTAAATTGTTCAATTAATTCTTATTCTTAGGCAACGCTTTTAATTATGCACTGAATA
The DNA here is from genome assembly GCA_008271625.1 of Lutraria rhynchaena. Classification (NCBI taxonomy): domain Eukaryota; kingdom Metazoa; phylum Mollusca; class Bivalvia; order Venerida; family Mactridae; genus Lutraria; species Lutraria rhynchaena. The sequence goes on along the minus strand of VIBL01000439.1, from coordinate 26,715 downwards.
TTCAGTAGATAGGTGGAGCTATCAACTGGTTCCTTACCTAGGGGACTGTTTCAAACATGATAAGATAAACATGTAATAAAACAAAAAAATCATTGAGTAATAGCAGTAAATTTGGGGTAGTTTGAGGCAACCTACTAACACATAAGACTAAACTTTTTGCGTCTACACCATTGACCTAGTTAACTTAAAATGCTCAAATGAATGTACTGGAGGGAAATTTGTTTTAAAAAACAGATGAGATTTTTGTAATAATGAATTTCTATGATGATCATTTGCAATATATCCTGAAATAACGAAACCTATGCATAAAATATGGCAATGTTCTGTTAATACCACAAAAACTTGTTACACCATCATACGAATTATCAAAGGAATTGGATCTGAACTGTTTTGCAGTCAAAGGGTTTTGCTAACTTCTCCGCTTGGATCTATGCTAAAAGTAATAAGTTCAGGAACTGGTTGAAAACGTCAGAAGGCAAAATAATTTTATCACTGTGACATTTCATTACCAATGAAATTTTGATTCCGATCATGCGATTTTTTCTCAACTGTCAAATAACTCTGTGTTGACAAATGACTGACAGCTAAAAATTACGAATAATACAGAAATAATCATACAGGACCTCCGATGAGGCCAAGGGACACATATCAGAATACTGCTGATGGAACAAATTCTTTGTAGCAAAGGTGATAATTACCCGATATATTGAAAACTTCAGGCATTATTGCAAATAACCAAAAAAATATATCCAGTCACCAGCTTGATCTCAATTCCAACCGGAAGTCACTGTTAAACGGAAGTTTGTTTTGATAAATTAGACAGAATAAAGCCCAACTTTACGGACCGTACCAGTAAAAGTCTTTTTTTTCACTTACTGTCAGAGACACAGGGGCTAGCACATTGAAGGGATGGTGTATTATGGTGTATTAGGCTAAAAATGGCCACATGGACCAAAACAACTATATTACATATATACGTATATGTGAATATATGATATACGTTATTTTGGTCCGTGTGGCCATTTTAGGCCTAATACGCCATTATACTCCATCCCTTCAAAGTGCCAGTCCCCTGTGGTCAGAGATATTTATTTTCATTTGTCATTTTCTCACTACTTCTTATTATAGCTTCAATTATGCTACAATATTGTTATTTTTACGTCATATTTTCAATTAGTAAATGTTTACAAGCATGTTAGGAGTATCGTGAACAATTTCTGATCGGGCCCCCAAATTTTGCTTCACCCTTTGTTATTTCAACCAAACAATTGTTGATGTTTAGGGATTAAATCATTCATACAATGAAACTTTCTCTATTCTGAACACGTCCAGAAGTAACGATTTTAGTCTAGGGTTTTCAGGTTAGAGAGCTTTTTCACAGTAAGGTACACAATTAGTGAATATTTACTATTCGGCTAACAATTTAGTTATGTACTCGGGACATACTAAATTAGAGGCTTTCTAATTAGACGGGTTCTAGGGTTCGGGCATAATGTTTTTCAAACGAGTGAATATTCTACTTTCATAACTTTGTGCTTATGTTAAAAGGGAGGAACATTATTTCAAATTTTTATCAAGTGATTGAACGAGTTTGATAGAATTGCCTTATGAAATTAGAAAAGGGTATTGGTTTCCAAACAGTACAAACTTTAAGTTGATTATTAGCGTCATCGTGTCAGAATAACATTTAAACACAGGCAATAGTAACGGACTTGTGATGATATATTGTATTTAAAACACTCAAATTTAACCCAGAAGTAAATATTTGAAAACAATTGTCACAGAATATGACCCCGCATGTATATCAGTAGAACGAGGCCATATTCTGGGACAATTTTCTTTTCACAAAATGTAATTTTGGGTTAAGTCTGGGTGTTACGAATAAAACCTATTGCAATTTTGCCATCACATGTCCGTTACTACTTCTTGTGCACCGAGCCTGAACACAGAATACTAGTATGTCTCCCACACAGAGCCTGTCTCCCAATTAGTAAGTTACCGATCCTGAGTTCCAAATTTGAATAGGCGTTTGATTTCCCCTCAACACAGAAACAGTAATGAAAAAAAATAGATTTGCATTTTATTTTGTTACGGAATGCAAATATTTACCTTAAATATTCAAAATAAATCATATTTATGCGTTGCTGATAAATGTAATAAACTATGATTAATGTGTTTTTCATCATATCGTTCATTTTCCAACTAATTTATCATTTCAGCAAATTTACATAGAAGGCCGAAGCAAGATCTTAAAAGAACCAAACACATTTATGGACTGGTGTTACGCAACAACAGTACGTGTTACCGCAGGATTTATCACCAATGTTTCGCACAACGCTATTTACACAAATTTATGAAAAAACACTTCCTCTATGCATGTAGTTTTCACGATCACATAGCTTCACTTTGAACAATCTCATTAAGTCTCATTATATTGTTGCGCTATATGAGCATATAGAATAAATAAGCGAGCATTCAGAGCTGATTTAAATGATGTTGCTCTTGTTAATGTGGTAGGGATGATGTTTTGTTTAATTACATTCGTACAGTAAAAATTGAGCGTTACGCATAGGTATTCATCCACATAAACTTGGTATTTCCTTATAACATTAAATAATGAGCGTGTAAAATTCATTGAAACACATTTGACTCTTTTGCAGGCAACGGTTCAATTTGAAACAAAAGAAGTAAATATCTAGCATCTGTACTTAACAATACATACGCACCAAATTGCATAGCAACCATGTCGATTTTAAGACCACCTCTCTATACCGGACACTTGTCTCAGGACTGCTTTTCAATATTTCTTCTTTAATTGTATTCAAACCTGATAATGCGACCACCTGAATATTAAGACCACTTGTGTTTGGTCCCTAAGTTTTACTAAATATCGAGGTTTTACTGTATAGTCATTGTAATGGTATGTATATATGTATGTGGTGACTTGCATCATGTCCGTGGCTACATTGGTTATCTGTTGCACAACATTTCCACTACTTAAGACAATGTGATGACCTTATATCTGTCAGTTTGTTTGATTTATAAGTGGTATTTATTTAATGGTTACATTCAACACAAAACACTTTAGCTATGTGATGCAAAACTCGACACGAATCACCACACTGTTTCCTTATTACTCCTGTTTTTTTACGACCGTGTATTTTCTGGGCCGGACTTAACAGCGATTATCCGGTCTCAAACTTTGGAATACTCATTTAAAACTGTATTATGTCTGATTCTGACATTCTAACATGGACAATGAGCTTTATTAAATCGCGTTAGTTTTATTACTGTAATCATAAGTTATTTACTAAACTATATTTTCATCATGGTGACATCTTGGATTGCTGATAGTGTGTCCTAACATTGTTGATTCAAAAATAGTTTTTATCATCAACGTTTTCGGAATCCCTCAAGTAGACTTGTTTGTAACACAGCTGATGAAATCAATCATCGGAAACGACAAAACGGTAAGAAATCAATTGCATCTTTAAATAAGTTTACCGATTTATCTAAGCGAATTTTTTTAACAATATCGCCTTTATTGAGTAACAAGATTAATTTCCTAATGAACATATATTGGTTCAATCTATTATATAAAGCGAATTTCTTAATATTGCAGCTTTTTGTGTGATCAACACATTCAAAAGTTTCAGCATTTAATGAACAACGACCGTCGTGCAAACAAATGCACCACCACCACCACCACCACCACCACCTATTTCATCATCATTGTCAATAACAACCAATCCACGACAGATCAAGAAACGGTTAAACGTTTATAGATAAAATTGCACAGTTCGCTGCACACTGTTTTGTTGGTATTCAAATAAAAACGACACAATTATGCTTGTCGACAAATCGCTTAATTATGGCTCGGTTTATAAAACAAAGGCATTGTTAATATCATTCCCCGAGGCGTGTAAGTGTCAAACACACAGTGCGCTAGTACAGACGCATATCAAAATATATCTCTAGTCGGATAATTTGACTGAAAAGGTAAATACAATCTAAATATTTATAAAATGTTTCTATGATTTGAAAATATCACTGTTTGATTATTGCGCTTGTGTCGTATACATATCGCATATGTACACATTAATTCAGGGCGTGGTTTTCTGTCACGAGCAAGCATTCGTTACAATTTCATGAATACTAATTAATCAGCTATTTGTTAGAAATGTTGTAAGTAATCATGTGCTTTACATTGTATGTCATTATAACTATATTTTTTCATGTTTTGTATTATGCTACAAATCCGTCAATCTGAGTGAATTCTTATCCTAAATAGTAGTCAATGTGGATTATCACAAGAATTAAAAAAAACAATTCGTCTACAATGTCAGCCATCAAATTTATTGTACAGGACTCACTACTTTATATATCAGAACAATGGTGATATACGATTTAAGAAGTGAAAACACATAATGAATGGTATTTTTAACCTTTGTAACTTTCTATACGGAGTAAATGTACACACTGTACAGCATATTCGTGTCCACTTTGTTACCGCGTTAAAAATCTACTGTGTTTCAAACTTATTTAGAAATGTCTAGACGATTATAAATAAAGATTACTTGCATTGATTCGATGTTTCTACTGTCACGTGAAAGAAACCATATGATAGACTTAATTTTCAAAATTATGAGCCATTCATAATTATCTGAATCTGTGTCTTTGAACCATGAACTCAATATACTCTTATACATAAAGATAAGAAAAAGATTCATAGAAAAAAAACATACAAAACATCCAACCTTCTCCAAAAACTACCAGGTCCCTAATGCCCCAATCCAAAACCCACCCAACACCTAGGAACATACAAAATATAGAGGGCTGTAGCAAGCCACAAGAGTGGTTAAGCTAGCTTTGGGGGCTCATACTTACCTCCGGAAAAACCCTGCAAAATTGTAGTCTAAATAAATTCATATCACGTGTAAATTATAGAAGACGATGATTAAATTAATACAATGCCGATTTTTATTAGCAATTTGAGGACCAACAATTTTGTGTTCGTACATCTTCAAACTCCGAGCAATCACGTGACTTATATGGCGCATACGTGGAACTTGACTGGGACTTCCTATGTAGGATAGGCATTCCAACTGATTTTGTCAGAACTTCGTAGCAATAAGTAAACACAAATTTCAAACGAAAGACTTACATCCTTTGCCTTAATTAACAAGTAAAAGATCATATAAGACTTGTTCGGGTACAACAAATTTGAAGTTCTTGCAGTTCATTGTCACAAATTATGTTTTGAATTTGCTAACAATACGTTCTTGAGAAAGACATTTTGTATTTTAATGTCTTCCATATATAGAACATAGGATATGTCCATAACATTGATGGTCATATTCTGCTGTTATACGCTCGTGTTCTAACCATAAATCTCACGATTAACAAATTATTATGTCAGCAAGAAAGGAAAGGATGCTTCCGCTGTATAATATATATAATATGACTAATTCTGACATCCCGTAACTTGGATTATCATATTCTGTGTTTTCATGCGACGCATTGTGATGCGTTACGCATTTGGTAACACGTGTCATTCAATTTACCTAACGAAAAATTGTGGTTTTAAACGACTAGGCTAAAAAACCACTGCACGTGTATCTATATTTCATCTATATGGGAAAATTAAATCACGAATACACATTACAATTTAAAAGAAATTTCATGCGTGTTTCTTGATCACTTGGTTGAGCACATGTCGGTCTTAACTTAGATTCACCTTGGCAAGTTTCAAACTCTCTCACGACATTGTTGCATGATGAACCAAATAATAAAGTAAAATCATTAAAAATGATGTTTTAAAACCGATCGGTCTTGAAATTCAGTATGTTTCTGGTTTTTCTTTTTTAAATAAAATTCTTTTATCGAACAATGTATATTTACATTCTAGGAATTTCTTACAACTCAGCTAAAAAGGTTACTATAGTGCAGAGCTTTTATTTGGCCCTTAAAACAGCATTTTGACCTGAATTCTGTAAAATAAAGCTGTGCCAAAGGGTCAAATTTAAAATAAAATTAGAAGGAAATTTTGTTGACCCTTCGAATTGTCATCAGTCTAGGGTTATTTTTGACCGTCAGCTTTTGACGTCTAGTGAAAACTCTGTATAGTGGATTGATAACTGATTGCTTGAAATGGTTCTTACATGTTTCCTGAGATCAGGGGTTAGCACCGGTCATGATCACAACTTTTCATTTAACAAAATGTATTCAGAAGTTCAGGTTCTTTATAGTGATTCAAATAAGTAATCTTCAAAACCGAATGACAAGAAGTATTTGATATAAAGAAAGTTAAATGTTTCTGGTTTAAATTTTAAACCTCAAACAACATAAAACATTATCCATTTTGTGAGTGATTAAGATTTTAGCAATTTAAACATTTCTTCAATAACTTGCGCATGCTTAGTTTGATGGTGTGATTTTTTTTCTCTTAATCACAAATTTGCAAAAAAACTGTGTCCAAAGAAATGATTAATTATGATTTGAGATTAAATCATTTTTAATAAAAATAAACCGGTTACAAATTTTGGTTCGAAGAAGTAACGAACATGAATGGTAAATAGGCCGGATTTTACTTTTGAATGAAATTTAGTTCAACATTCATTCCAAAGATTCTGATTCATATGTTAGCTAATTAATATTCTTTTCACGTGAATATTTTATTGCGGATGAATAATAGATGCCGTTATTTCATTCTTACATGTTTCACGATTTCAAAACTTTGGTTTGAAAACAATTTTTTTTTCGTTGAAATAAATTTCGATAAACTAGACAACTATTTCAATGTGTCTAAGTACAAAATGATGATTAAAAATGTTTATAAATATGCTAATTTTCGTTTAATATAAGACTTAAATAGTTGAGGTTTTCTCCGTTTTATTACTCAATGATGTACATTGCTTCGAAGTATCATACAATTAATCACATCATTAATTACCATTCATTAGATATATGACAGATTGCTCCATACGCCGAACGAACACGTACTTGCTAGAATAAATTTACATTAACGCGTTGGTTAATTAATTGTGTTTTTTTTTAAACTGTAACATATTTATTTCTGTCTCCCTGGATGAACGCGAAATGTCACGTGTAATTATCGTCAGACTATAGACTTTTATATGATCAAAGTTTTTGAAACAATTAAACTGTCATGTTTGTTTTAATATAATGATTAATACAAACAAACCCTGGTCAGATTATCTCTATAAATCATTTCTGACAGCTACATTTTAAAATACAAAATCCTAGCATATCAGAGGGACGGTGACAAAGTATGTAAAATGCCGGCAACAAATCTGAAGTCTATGTCTTGTACCAGCAAATAATATTGCTTTTCTGAAAACAGCTAAAAGTTGCCTTTTAAATGAATTGATACCGGCCTGTTATAAGCAGCAACAGTTGAGGCTTGCATCAAGAAATCGACTTTCATGAGGCTTCGAGTAGAAAGTTCTCTTGAGACATATTTCATAAAAGATTTTTAATGTTAATGGATAACTATCGTTCAATCCTCTGAAAACAAGGTATTTAGGCATTGCCATTAAGGAACAAGTTGTGCTGTAGTGACCTTGTATCTATGTTAATAAAATGCAATCATAATAAATACAATATGCTTGAAAAATGTGTAACTTGATAATTATAAATATACACATTATTTATTTTTAGATAGAACCATGTCGGCCATAATATACAGGTTGTTGTTATTGGTGTCTCTGTCGGCAACTGTCCACGGTAAGTGTCCCAAGGACTGTTACTGCTTTGAAGGTTTTGTTGAGTGCTCGCTTGTTACAGACTTTCCACTGGGGCTGGATAATGACACCATAAAAATAAGTATTGCACAGATGAACGTCGTATCTATACCAAGGAATGCTTTCAGTTACTTACCATTGCTTCGTGAAGTGGAGTTTGTGCAGGGGAATGTGAAGGAAATCGCTGCATGTGCATTTATGGATATGCCGTCAATTGATACAATTAAATTTGAGAAAACTACCATTGCCCAGATACATAGTTACGCCTTCTCTGGATTAGACAATGTTACAAATATTGTTTTTGCGAACAGTAAAATAGGTTATGTGGAATCGTTTGCGTTCTTTCAACTAAACGACGTCATTACGTTTAATGTTTTATACTCTACGATTGATTATATGTCTGCCGGTTCGTTTTATGATGTCCAAGGCGTTAGCGTATTGCTATTCTCTAATAACAACATTAGTGACGTCAGAACAGGTGCGTTCAACGACGTCACGATTTCAATATTCCACGTGATGACAAATACTTTTTGGAATATGGATTGTGGAGTATTTGATGAAATGAACGTATCAGCTATTGGTCCTTTTGAATTTATCGGGAACACCTTTTACTGTAACTGTTCAACAGAATGGTTGTTGAATAATGAAGGAAAAACCAAATATGTTACGTTCATGGACAAAAATAAATGTCATGGACCAAGCGCGCTGAAGACGAAAACTTTAAACGATGTGTCTTTCAGTGAACTTGGTTGTAAAAGACGAATCTCTGGTTATGATTCAGACTGTAAAAGTGAAACATTGATTCCTAAGCCAAGATGTACACGAGGTGGTAATAATGATTCAAACAACAATGATGACCCATCTAATGGAGCTACGTTTATTGCACGAGATTCACTGATCACGTGGTTTGCTTTATCAATGATTGCAGTACGTTTGTTTCACGTGTGAGATACTTATTTTCATTGATGAACATAATCGTCGAATATTATGTAGTCTGCCAGCAGTACATATGTCGAATTGTAATGAATTTAGGCAGAACTTTGCAGAAATGCCATTTCGTGATAAACATGCTTTAACTAGAAATGTCAGACGCTGAATGTCACAGCTAAAAACAACGATGCAAGTTCGTGAAACGTACTTCACAAGGAATAAATCATAAGATGAAATAAAAACCATTTTAAGTGAACATTACATAATGTATTGGATTCTTTTTATGGACAATCGCTAACATTTTGTTTCTGGAAATACAATTGTTTTTTTAATGCAGTCGTAATATCATCAGTACTATAATATGTTATGATATTGTGTCTTTGTAATAGAATTGTATTAAAGTGTAAAATACATGTACATGCAGTCGTTATTTCACACTTATTAACAATGTTGCATTCTATCTTTGTGTGACGCCCTGGTCGTGGTGCAGTGGTTAGTGCGCTGGACTTGTAACTTGTGGTTTGAATCCCGGTCGCGGCAGGTCATACCCTCCTATGAAAATTTGACAAAAAATGTCGATTTTCGTCCATATGTGGAGTTGCCGGCTCATTGTGGAAGGTTAGTACTGGTTATTATACAGTCCAGGAAAACTGGTTAGGTGAACCGGTCGCCGTATATAACTGAGAAATTGTTGAAAAACGGCGTTAAACCCCAGTGGCAATAGATCACATACAAACAATATCTTTGTGTGAAACACACGAACACACGCACGAAAACATATGTAAAAGGGGAACAACTCAAGTATTTTTAGTGATATTGACACTGTATGCTATAAGAAGAACTACGCGAGCACATATGTTAATTGCTTCTCTCTATGGAGTTGGCTCACTTATAAGTAAAACTCGACAAACCGAACCGAGAAACGTCTGTATAGTTTTCGTACGGTATTTTCTGTGAGCGGTTACTCAGTTATGACGTCATATAAAGGGACTGAACTCCAGAATCGTTGTTTGTTTGCTTACAAACGGACAACACAAACATGTTTTTTTTAAACAGCCTTGGTCATATTGTACTGAACGTTACGTATTTATATAAAGAAAAGGGTATTTAGTTCATATTGCATTAAGCATCAACATCTTTCTGGCTGTGCGAGTTTTTTAAATGTGTTTTGGAATAGATAAATGTCAAGCGAAATGTGTACTTTCATATTTTGCGATCTAACTCAAAGTAAAAAGTGGCATAGAGATAATGGATGTATTTTTGTTTAGACAAAATTATGCACTGATGTAAAATGTATTTGTGTTGTACACACAATGGCAAAACTGGACGAACACCAAGTTTATTGAGTATTGATTCGAATAAAATATTTCATTAAGCATAACGACAACATAGTTCAACAATGTAAAAACAAGTACGGTAATAATCAGTATACATACATATTATCAAAAAGGCAAGGCAGACAATGTCTCAAAATTTATGAGAATGAGAAAAATCTAGCAACCAGACAATGACCAAACTACACAGACAGATGACCCGCTTATCACTTAGGCAATACACGGAATACAACAATATCAAAATGAAAAAGAAAACAAGTGATATGAAGTAAAAATAAAACAAGAAATAATGTGGAAATTAAAATGTATGTAGTAATATTGAACAGTCAAAAAAGGTGGAGACTGGTATTAGATTGATCAGTCATAGTTTAGAGCGCTCTTTGTATGTTTGTATGCCATGTGTTGACTCACAAGGCTTGAACCACACAATAACCGACACTAGACACTTTCTAATATTCCTATTTCTGAGGGAAATAAGCGTATAAATCAAGCAAAACTTGTGTCTTTACTATCTACAAAATGTGCTCATAGATTGTACCAGAGATTTTGAAATACCATGAAAATGGCAAGAACCATAACTGTATGTTATTTGACATGCAGTAGAATTACGTGCAATGGGAGCGTAACAGATAAATGTAACGGTTAATTTCAATTCACACTAACTGCACAAATTGATGCATTTGTAACACAGCCAATACGACTCCTATATGCTGGAATATTTATCAATTGATTCTTACTATTTTTAAACGTTCCGATTAAAATTTATTATCATATATTCCTCACTACAATCTGTGTACATGGCATGTTCAGCAGCAAAATACACGTCGACTTTTTATTATGTGTGTGCTTGACAAATTCGCGTATAAAAAGACTTTGTTGGACACCGTTTTTCAATAATTTTATACAGCAGCCAGTTCACCTAACCAGTTTTCCTGGACCATATACCAGCCAGTACTAACTTACCCTTCCAAAAGGAGCCAGCAACTTCTCCACATATGAAGGAAAATCGACATTTTTGTCAAATTTTCATAGAAGGGTATGCCCCGCCGCGACCGAGATTTGAACCCGGATCTTCAGGTTGAAAGAATCGTGAAATTAGTTCTAATGTCATACTATTTGTGGAAGTGAATTTAACTACTTGCCGGATTATATTAAACGAACTACGCCAAACTTAGCTGAAGTAATTAAAAATGTAAACTTTAGTGAAGATGATTCACAACACTAACAAAAAATGACTTGATTTATCTAAACCACACATTATGATTCAGAACATCACTAGACGTAACAAACAAAAATATACTGATAACCAAAGTTTGTGGTAAACGATACAATGTAGAAGATTATGGTTAGTTTTTTAATTATCTCAATCTTATTTTTTCTCACTATCGCTGTTAACAAATACATCGTTTCTTTAACAATGTAAAACCAAAACTTCTAAACAATATTGTTTTCTTTAAAGGTACAACACCGATTTATTCGTGATAATTAATTGCCAAACTTTTACTTACACGTACAGTAAATTTTCACAATAAACACTACGACCACTTTGTTATAACGACCACTAATTTTCGGACCGACTTTCAATAACTCTCATATAATTCAAATTGATAATGAGACCATCTCATTATTACGACCGATTATCGAGTCCAGAGAGTGGTCTCATTACTGAGGTTTTACTGTATTTGTTTTTGGGCTTTATTTACCACTGTTCAGCTTTTATTATCTACTGTGAGCATATTTCCTCAAGCAGTGTTCTTGTGTAATTCTGCACATATCAGCACTAATTTCATCCTATTCCATGTGTCAGTCTTAACACGACATGTGAATCAGTCGTAGGGACCCTTCAGAACTTTGCGTCTCCACCGGGTCTAGAAGTCGCGAACGCTCCACCATCAATCAGTGCTTTTACCATCTTACCTAATCGTACGGACTCCAGTTAGTATCTATGCCTAAGTACTATGATAAATGAAAAAATCCACTACATTAGGAAAATAAGCAAACCTCTAAGGACGAACGTTTACGAGTATAATCTGATATAAATTTTATTTGATTAGCGCTTTGCTGTGTTACCGTGCATCTGCCAAATACATATATTTTGTTATGGGTTGCATGCTACAGAAAAAAACAAATTGGTCACATTCCCGAGTGCAACTATTGCATTAAGTGAACTTCTTTCGGTTACTTTCGGATTACATGAATGAGAATTGGAATAAATGAAGTATACATGCACTAATTGGAGCAACGGTTTGGGGGGTAATCCGCCGCGTAAAATAGTACGCCAGGAGTGCTCTCATCTAATTAGCAGATCAGATATTGAACACTCCATTGTATTTTAATTAATACTACTCCCAGTGGGTTCATTCTAGTCAGGATTATAGGAACTTTAAACTCATCGTTCCGCCAGCACTAATACATTCCATTCCCCGAGCTCATAGTTTCAAAATCCGTAAGATTTATTTCCAAGATAACTTGAACAAATTCAATTCTTCTGTTCTCATTTTTGACGAGTAAACTATCATTCAGGTTAAACGATGTATGAATAAATGTGCACATCGATGGCACAGTGAGTAAAGATTCCAAGAGATAAAGGCCCAACATTCAACGCACATTTTCCCAAGTTTTGTGGTCTGAAAGAACTCACAATGTTTTCTTTATAAACTCTCCTTCTCCAGATGCGTACGTTCCGTATTCTCGCTCTAGAAAATAGAACAATCATTGCTATACTTCACAGAACCAAATCATTAAATAAATGTCAAATAAAACGTTTTAAATCTAAAATGTCCTGTTACGAGTCTATTTCCTGTTATGAGCTTATGTGTAGCGATAAGCACGGAAAGTTTGATAACACATGGATTGTTTAACAATTATTGAGTATTCGTGTAAGCATCATTTTCAGAGATTTGACTGTAAACATGTTGCCTGAGGTCAAATATTTTACACAGCATTAACGACTCAAAGAAAACAATTAATGAGAGATGCTACGTTTTCTCGTCATTTTATGAGTTTAATCGAAGTATTGAATAATTATTAACGACGAAACCATTTCTGTTATTTTGCAAAATTCGACACATGTTCAATGTTTCTGGTCAGACAACACATTTAAAGAATACATACCTGGTGTTAATTTGTGAAAAGAAATTCAATTTTGGATGGATAGGGATTATGATGTAGCTACCAATGATATGTACAAAATATACTATGCGGCATTAACTAAATTTGGAAAAAATGAAAACTTGGGCATTCTTGTCCATGACCCGTTATAAAAAAACAGCGTAGGTAATTATGTCATCCAGAGTATTCATTGCAAATTTGAAGTAATTTAATGTGGTACTAGATATCTAGTTTTTTAATACATTGATTCATCTACGTACAGATACTGACGAAATTATCAGAACGGCGTAAAGCTTATAATGTTTCTCGTTGATCAGTTAATACTCAAAACATGTTGAAAAATGAGCAAGCACAAACATTCGTTCCCGAATTCAAAGAAACGTAATGAAATGTAAGACTCGTCGCGTACTAATGTTTCAAGTATCGAAAATCTAGTCATTTGGTGAACGAATAAAACTGAACTAATTTTAGTAATCTTCAAAGTTTAATTTTGAACAAATAAATATGTTCCGATGTGTCGTATAAAAATGGTTAAAATAATTTTAAAACTGTACTCGTTACGTACAAAATTGCCCAAGGTAGGAAGATTTTTAATGAGATTGAATAGTGCAAGAATTAATTATATATATACATTAAAATATGTTACTATGTTTTCATGCGTCAAACGTGTATGAACTAAAACTGATAACTTGGCTTGTACATCAGTTGAATACTATGGGAAGTGTGTTTTCTTAGCGCTAATTATATCATTTATTCTATCGTTAGATCATTTAATTGCTTTTATATTCTACCAGAAATAGTATTATAGACATTTACCCTGGGTGTCCATGGCCCGGCTACCGTGTAGAAGCATTCTGTTATTTAAGTACGCTATTTAAATGAACACAACAACAATTTGTTCTTGCATGTAGGTCTGTTATCAGTACATCCATAATTAGGAGAGATTTGAAAAGCATCCAACGATGTACGCTCATGTAAACTGAGATTAATTTCTTGTGAGGTCTTATTGAAAATCATTACGAACTCATTAATCACGTTAATTCAATGGCTTCAGTGATATTGTCAGAACGTTTAACAATAATTAACTTGTACGTACTGAATGTGACTCAAACGAATTTTAGTCTGGAAATTGCTAAAACAACGTATTACATTGTTATCATTAATCATTATTCTAAATTCATTCTAAAAACACAACTAAATACTGTAGATAATTTTTATAAACGTACATCAACTCCCGGCACGAACCTGAATTATTATATTGACGTTCTGATTCAAAGGCACATTATCAGATACAGAAAACCCAGGGGCCGGACCAGAGGACGATTTCCAACTATTTCGTTTGCGCATTAATTTGTGTTGTTTGTACTTCCGGCGCATTACCGCTATCACCTGAAAAGTAGTGCCAAAATAATTTTGATTGATGTTCTAAACGTTGAAAAAATAAACATTAAGTAAACATTATGTTTGTAAGCTCAATAGATAGGGTGCCGATTTTTTGTTAAATGTACAAACAAATACGAATAAAACATGCATAGTTGCGTCCGTAAATGTACGTGTAGTGCAACCATGGTTCAAATTAATTCACATCCGAACAAAATTTTACCGTAGATTCAAGCTAATGTTGAGCCTCGTAATTTGAATGAAAAGTACAAAAATAATGTCACAGGTTCTTTATAACGAAGTCCACGTATATACCAAACAAATACATAGTACAACCCCGCTGCATTTAAAAGGATTGTTTCTCAGTTTAAATTTTATTTTACATTGTAATTATATATTTATTTTTACATTTAACTCTCAACCCTCTCATTCCAACAAATAGACAGAACCAGATTGATGTAAGAATAAATCTAATGTCATAATTATGTACTGTCAGTTTATCAAGGAAAAAAAACAAGTGCGAGACCCATGTCTGAGACACGAAAACACTCGATCGAAAGTTCTGTTATCTAAGATATTACGTCTATGACAAGATAAAATATGAACATTTTGATAAGCAATACGTACCTCATTATTACAGAAGCAGTATATCAGAGAGACGAATGCCCCCTGAAATGAAAAAAATAATAATTTTGGTGTTATTAAACGTTATTTATTTATTTCTTTGTAAAGAATGTTAATCTTTAAAAAAAATCGCCGGAAGTCCGCTATAAAAAATTAAAGGTTTTATTGTGGTTTCCAATTATGAAAAATGAAATTTTGACATTCTTGTGAGATTTTGAAAAGCCGCAAGCCATAAATTGAAAGTTAATAAGGGAAATCGACTATGTCATATATGGGAAACGTTTCGTTCTCTGATTTTCATTCCAAAATAAATCAGATATGAACTCCATATTAACCAGATTCTGGAGACTTGGAGCTGTGCAATCAGCTACCTTTAGAATTCATTCATTGAAATTACAAACATATACATTCAAACTTTTATAGTAACGTAATTTACCACCAAACAAAACAAAATATCAACTACACACCATGCATATGTTATATTAATATTTTGTTTTGTTTGTCGTTGAATTACTTCACTGTGATTGATTAAAACGAAATACGAGAAAATTGCATATTTTACGTGACAATTTTAGGGTGCATAGAACGTAATTCTAAGACTGAACTATTTTGATTGTACAGTGTTACAGGGGCTCTTCACTCGATACTTAGATTAGCTTTTTACAAAAAAGGAAGGAATAAATTAGATGACTGATATCCTTTTCTTACTTGTGTGGATATCAACAAAGCTACAAGTACATGATAAACTTCATTAAATTTGGAATCTGGCGGTGGACGTATAGGTAACAATAGATACTGTAAACCAAGCATTGGTACCAGGATCAGTGTCGCCCGTGTAGCTTTCCTAAAAATACAAAACAAAAACAATAAACAAAGTAGAAAAGATTGAAAAAGTCTCAAGTTATCAATAATTTTAAATGACAAGTGCTTGTTTTCTTCTTTTTTTCAGAAAGTAACTTACTTGAATTGACCGGTTGCTGTCATCCATTTCCGTATACATGTTTTAATATTTCGTGATCTACTAATGATTTAAAACGCTTTATCCACTGATTTAAGTCAATCCATACTACTGCGCATGCGTATCAGCTGACCATCTTTTAAAAACGAATTGCTCAATTAAGAGATGCACAATTCACTACTTAGAAAATATAAAAAAATCTTAAATTTGACAAATAAATGGTTTATGTCTTATCCGTACATTTTCTTTGAAACATTTTTACATCCTGTAATTATTGATTCTCTTCCAGGAAGCTTAAATTTTGTCTTTCTGTGGGAAAGCTGCAGGAACGTAATCTTTTGTGTCCAAAACTTTCACTTAATTGATATCTCACTCATCTCATTCCGGATCATGTTGTTGCTGTGAATTTGTACATTAGTTGACACTATCACCCAACAGAAGCCGTGATTAGAATCCCGCGGAGTAATATTGCTAATCGTAAATATGGTTTATTTATGCGAAATTCGTAAACTCATATCTCAAACAGATATGTTCTGTCTAACTTTGATGGGAGCCGTGCAATAATTTCAAAAATAATGCTAGATGCATTCATAATATATCTCGACGCATGATGGATTAGCCTAAAATATAATCAAATTTTACCGACCTAACATTCAATGAAACTGATTTTTGGGTGCAAAAACTGATATGCTGAGAAAACACAAAACCAAAGCACTACATTTGAGTATGGAAAAAATACTTAAAGAGTTGACAGGAATTGTGTTCACGCCAGAGAGAAAGTGGATGCATCAAAGACAAAGAATGTGTGAAAGACACAAAATTCATCATTCAGAAGCCATAAAATCGCATCTAGTGTATTTTTTGTTTTTCTCCGAGGTTTAATGTCTCACCCCCAGTTAGGGTCATTTAGCAACTTTTCCAGCCTTAAAGGTTGAGGAAGACCCAGGCGTATATTCGGGTAGAACCATCGACCTTCCGTAAGTCAGCTGGACAACGTTCTAACATGTGAAACATTTCTGGTCCCCAATGGGATTCGAACTAACAGCAGTAATGGTCTGGTGATTACTAGCCAAAAACCACGTGACCCACTAAGTTCTGAATCTAAGTAAAACACAACGTTGATAAGTATTTCACACTTGAAGGTAATATATAAATATAGTATTATAACGTTTGAGTTTAAATCGGCATCAATTTGTGTGCACATTTTATAATCAGCTAGGGCAAAGCAATCTCAACTTTATTAACTGAATGAAAATAACGAATATCAATAAATCTAAAACAGGATAATTTGAACCAATTTAAGATAATCATACATGCTGGCTCGAAACATACACAATGACTGGAAAATAATCGTCGACATCCGGTTAATTAGAAAAAAGAAAGTCGCCATATCGTTCATATCATGATAACATTAAACCCAAAATTGTGACGATAAAATTACCTAACGAACTAGATCAACCATGAATTTTGTTACTGTAAGAAACGGTGGATGTAATTCATGTCATAACGGAAATGCAAAATAATGATCAGACTTCTAATCAACTTTCACTTTTTTGTTGAATTAGCCTCGTGTAGTTTTACAAGCACTAATTCAATGTTATGTGGTTTAAACACGAGTCTTTCAATATGTGATACTTGTAAAATCAATATGTGATACTTGTAAAATCAATATGTGACATTTGTAAAATCAGTATGTGATGCTTGTACAATACAATCAATATGTGATCCTTGTAAAATCAATATGTGATACTTGTAAAATCAATATGTGATATTTGTAAAATCAATATGTGATACTTCTAAAATCATTATGTGATATTTGTAAAATCAGTAAGTGATACTTGTACAATACAATCAATATGTAATACTTGTAAAATCAATATGCAATATTTGTAAAATCAATATGTGATACTTGTAAAATCAATATGTGATACTTGTAAAATCAATATGTGATACATATACTAATAAAATCAATATGTGATTCTTAAAAATGACTGGAGTTCACATGTTTTTACATGACGTAATTCGATCAAATTCAGAGAAAGCAGTAATTACGGCTTTTTGGTGGGATGAATACTGTGTTTCTTGACACATTCACTATAACTTCATCGGATACAGTGAAATCACACTAAGCGACCATCTCAACAATACGGCATATTATTATAACGACCACTTACTTTCCGACCGGTTTTTGATTTTCGCTATCTATTAAAACTTTATAATGAAACAGCCTCGATGTTAAGACATTTTTTTCAGGTCCCAAAGGTGGTCCAAATAACGAGGTTACTGTTTACTGAAGTCCTATCATCGCTACATTTGTTCTGAATCAAATTAATGGCCTTTATAACGGACTCATAGCGTATTTTTTTCTATTTCTGACAATTTATTTCTCATACTGTGACGCACTTTATGTTTTTTTCATTACGAAAGCCTTCATAATCACGTAATGTCATGTGTTTGTTTCGCAGCTGGGCCGTCACATGATCTGTGACGATTTGGTAGGAGAGAATTTGTCTAAGGTGATTCGTCTTCCACTGCTGATCCTTCACACGGAGATATTAATAGTTTCCTTTGGAGAACACAGTTGGTACTAACACAAGATCCAAGAAAACTGGTTAGGTTAACTTCTCGCCGGGATGTAAAATTACAAAAAAATGTTGAAAACAAACGAAAACCCGGGAAAAGTTTATTGTTTTCGTTATTGCATGGAAGGACAAAGATTTCGTCTTCATTTGGTATGTTTGAGATTCAATGTTTTTGTTATAAAACTAAAGAAAACAGTCTATAATTATGACACAATATACTTGAATGTCAATATTATGATAAAAATGCAATGCACGTAATTATTATCTAGGTATCTTGGTATTCTTTTGTGATTATAAGGAATTTTCTAATTCACTACATACTAAGGTGCATATAACACATATCTGGATTTCCATACATAATGAAACTCTCGGAATATGTTCACGTGCTGCCCCGATCCAACTAAATCTCATTAAAAACAGTCAAACCCAGATTTACAAAGTTCTCATTGTAAATGGTATACACAACATCAGTACATTTTTTTGTATTTGCTAACATCCATAGGGGACAAGGACACTTGCGGTTTGCTCACCAAAAAGAATGACGGAAAATATGTCCTTGAAAGATATGCGTTTTATCAAAGACAAATTGAAAAAGTGATGTGCGATTTCTGCTCAAATCAATGTAGGAGTCATTATCTGTCATATTTCACAGCACAAAGTTTGTGAAACGTGAATTGAAGAGCTGCGGTACAATATTTATGATACAATAAAGCAATAAAACATTGTCGAAACAACTCGACGTGTGATACATCACTTTATGTTCATAGTAAGGCTTCAATTATGGGGCATTTCTTTTCTTATTTAATGGCATATTTAACCAGCATATCACCAATATCGACCGAGGCAGTGTTTTACGCGCCCCGAACCTAATTAATTCGTCTTTTGCAAGCAATTGCCCGTTTCCACATATAAATTAGCAGCGAGGGATGAGTGCCGGTATGATGGCGCTCATATATTGCCTTTTATAGTTATCATAATCTGATAAAGACACTGAAGTGCCACATGGAACAGGCGCTGGTAGATAATATCAGGGTCAATGCTAAACAACATGTGTTTACAAGTACGTAAGAAATCAGCGGTTCTTACCTCGTTTGTGCGACCTCTGGCATTTGTCTCAGTTTAGTGATCAACAGTCGTACAATATTAATGAGAAATATTGC
Organism: Lutraria rhynchaena; assembly: GCA_008271625.1. Classification (NCBI taxonomy): domain Eukaryota; kingdom Metazoa; phylum Mollusca; class Bivalvia; order Venerida; family Mactridae; genus Lutraria; species Lutraria rhynchaena. Next base: position 6,873 of record VIBL01000439.1, on the reverse strand, counting down.
ATTAACCTGAAAGGTACATTTTTTTCTCTCAGTTTAGCGTAAAATGTAAAGAGTGAAGAGTCACTATATTCGCAGCATGGGTGCGGTAACTAATGCCTCTCAGTAACTAACGCCTGTCGACGTATTGTCCGACAAAAAAGCTGAAGGACAGAATTCTTAACACGATGAATCTACAGGCGGATATTGAATCTAAAAAGCACTTTAGCGGGTCAAAAGCTCCTATTATATAAATGTTGGCTTTGAAGTCATATAAATATTAACAATACGGATCTTGAGTGGGTTTTAGCCTATTATTTTTCGCGCAAATTATTCTCAGTCCTGAGTAAGTTAAAACAAAGTTAAGTGATAATGGTGGTACACTAATATATGAGTATATTAATGTGTCATTTATTAGTCATACAATTTGATACTAACTATGATAGAACATACGACTGGACCAAACATAATCCACTGATACTTGCTCTCCCCAATCCAGCAACTGAAACACAAATGACAGATTGTGGTGAGGCCATTCTTATAGAATTGTTCGTTTGCAGTTACGCGACAGACTCGTTCAGTCCTCTCCCAACCCCAAAAAATCTTTGAGCGATTTTGACAAAAACTTATTTTCACTCTTTATTCCAGCTTTCGTTAACAGTACTAACACACACAGTAAACAAAAATGCCTACCTATATATCCACTGCTAAAGGTTTGGGTCACGTAATGTCAAGACGACAGTGGCGCGGACGGACGCACGGATATTTAAATGCATATCTTGAACGTGTATGTATATTTATTACCGAGTATTCAGGTCTACGTACGTATCATTGTACATGTATTTATAAATCATAAAAAATATAGAATAAAAAAAAACATTATGAATCAAACGTCTTTACAATATCCTGATCTTTGTTTGAAATATTCGTAAGCAAAATAGTGATCTAACTTTGCTTGGCATAAAATACGAAAATCTAAATGTTACAAAACAGTAATTTGTCATTTTCTTGGCGACATTCTCCTGCATATTTTATAATTCAATTTAATTGTGATTTAACATATAATAAAGCATTTATGTCAATTAAAATGATAAAATTTGGCATCGACGTCATAAACTAGTTCGAATTACGAAAACATTTTATTATTAAATAGTTCACCGGGGATACAAGCACGTGTGTAAATAGATTCAATTATGAAACAATATGTTTACTGAGTATTTTATTAAGTCAGGAGAAAAAAAACACTCAAACACGCAATCAATGGCAGGAGTGACGGGCCTGTGATGGTAAAATTATAAGTAGAATTATTTTAAAGGCCGCAATTCAATAACAAAATTACCTAAAATAAAACAATCACAACCAGTAAGTGCACACTACCTTTAATCAAAGTAAATTTGAAGCACACATGACAGGGGTGTTTTAGAATATTATTAGAATTTTATATAAATTTTGTAAAAATGTTATGATTCATCACTTCAGCTAATTAAATTTAATGATAAATGCTGTTCTTCAAAAAGAAAGAGAAAAATATCATAAGCTCATACGTGTTCAAATAAAAGGGTTCGTACGCACCGAGTAATGAAAAAAAATACAGTCGTAGGTAACAGCTTCAGACAGATATATACCGTGTATCACTAGACGATTACCTTTATAATCAGACAATCAGTCCAAACATTGTTCCAGATAAAAAGAACAAAATTCGTTATCAGGATTTTCAGTGTATATCCATTCATGCGATAAAACTGTTAGAAATTCGTTTCATGGTGAAGACATGACTTTAAATGACATGATGGAATGTATGCTTTTAAACGAAATTACTGAGCTACCAAAAGTCACGTGAAAATATAATATAAACGTATTGACGTACTTTCTAATAAAACACGGTGAATTTGTTATAGAACTACTGCATAATGTATTATTACGATTCTGTTTCTGAAAAAGCGATGTTATGCATGGAATTCAGCAATATGTTTGAAATTTTCTAATTATAAGTTGTCAGTAGTGGATCAAAACACACTACTAAGATAATGAAGCGCCAGTAGATGATTTAATTTCGGATGATTATATAATAATGATGTCATTAACACTTTGTTGTTTTTACCTACAAATTATCTCTCCGTATCGTTTTAGTGAGATTGCTACTTGCACATTTCAGTCACATTACAAAACATATAAAACTGCAGACATTAAGACAGACGTCGTTAATGAATGAGCATGTATTCAGACAACATGTCCCCCTGGTATTATTTTATGCCGTGAAAGCATTTTTGGTATCTTTACCGGGAGAGAGAATCCGTTCAGTAGTATTATATAATGGGAATCTTGAATGCAATCATCAGGTTATTGGTTGTATTGAGGCACTACATAAAACATGAATATTCTTTTCATCTCATTTGGTTCAGAATGATTATCAAAGAAATACAGCATTTCTTTTGTATACTAATTCTTTATCTTACAACGAAGCGTAAGAATTACACACGGCCATATTCATTTCCAGGATGATTGTACCATAATGTATACCAAACGTTAGCAAACTCACAAATAATATACTAGTACATAAAAACTATGGACACACAAACGTGTACACGTAATACTTACTCCATAGTTAAAACATAGCTGGTATTTCTTACACCGGCATATATGGATGTTAACACCAGTGGCACACCTGTAAAGTGAAATATTGACGGGTAATATATTATAGGTGCTGAACTCTTCTCTCTGTTTAACAAACACTTTTGTAAATTTATGTGGCGAATACACCAAAACATAGACAAAGCGGTGGAATAGATCAACTAACATTATTCCATAACAAGGCATTAACGTCTACCAGTCAAGACTTGACTTCTGTGCTACTATGGTCATTGAAATGAAGGAACAGAGTGATTAATACTGCAGCACAAACAAAGGTAGAGTCACGCGTTCAAAGCCAATCTGTGAAACATATCGTAGAATAAGATAACACAGGGTTTTGTCTATATCGTAGAATAAGATAACACAGGGTTTTGTCTATATCGTAGAATAAGATAACACAGGGTTTTGTCTATATCGTAGAATAAGATAACACAGGGTTTTGTCTATATCGTAGAATAAGATAACACAGGATAACACAGGGTTTTGTCTATATCGTAGAATAAGATAACACAGGGTTTTGTCTATATCGTAGAATAAGATAACACAGGGTTTTGTCTATATCGTAGAATAAGATAACACAGGGTTTTGTCTATATCGTAGAATAAGATAACACAGGGTTTTGTCTATATCGTAGAATAAGATAATACAGGGTTTTGTCTTAAAATCGTCTATCAGCAATACGTTCACTGCCATACAATCTGTACCAAAGACAATATACAATATTCAATTTTAAAATTGTTTGATTAAATGTAACTTATCAATATTTACTAAATGGTAATGATTCACTTACCCCATCCAATTACATAACAAATGATAATAAGACGTTTAGTTGAATGAAAGGCATATACGATTACTGTATTCAGGTACAGTCCTTCACAGAACATCCAAAGAAAGTTACACACGGTAAAATATTGACATAAAACGTGTAACCCGCCACACCAAATCTGAAACAATATTAAATTCCAGAAGTACCGTAAGGAGGGCTAACTATCCTCCTCAGACACCTAATAAACTAAACTTCTTTCGGGACAGATGATTTAGGTTAAATGTATTCAGCTAAGTGTCAAGTGAAACTTAGGTATGCTTTCTGTTTAAGAGATGGCTTTATCGCGCACATATAGATTCTTATCTGTTACAATCAGTTGCTGAATTGTTAATCCTAAAAACGGAATGTATCAAAAAATTAAAGCACGTACAGTTTAGTTTTTGATGGATTTGGTGACATTTAGATCTAAATTCATTTAATGCGATCAAACGCTTTTATTTTAGTTTTGTATGGCTGCAAGAGAAAATGTGACCCTTAAATATGATTCACACATCAAATCATCAAAAATGTCACAGAGCTTAACTATTTTTGACGGAATTTTTCGGTTCAGAAAATGATAGACTATAATATCTGTGGCTCTATATTAGGCATGAAAGGCATAACTTGTGTCAGATCAGAGGGACGAATTACAGACGAGAACCTAGTAAGTGCGCTCTTGTATCAGAAGATATCGCGGCTTGTCTTGATGTATTGTACGGGAAATAGAGAAAAACCTTCAATAATGTTACCAATTGTTTGCTAAGACGCTGATATAATTAACTCAAAGCTGACTAAAATCGACCGGTCACGACGGGACATCACTAGAAATAATGAAGTATGATAGACACATGAAGAAAAAAATGTCTAAGTACAAGTTTCAGGTACATTTAGGACATCTGTGAAAATATGTACATTTAGGACATCTGTGAAAATATGTACATTTAGGACATCTGTGAAAATAGGTACATTTAGGACATCTGTGAAAATAGGTACAGTTAGGACATCTGTGAAAATATGTACATTTAGGACATCTGTGAAAATATGTACATTTAGGACATCTGTGAAAATAGGTACATTTAGGACATCTGTGAAAATATGTACATTTAGGACATCTGTGAAAATATGTACATTTAGGACATCTGTGAAAATATGTACAGTTAGGACATCTGTGAAAATAGGTACATTCAGGACATTTGTGAAAATAGGTACATTTAAGACATCTGTGAAAATTAACAGACGAGGACATGGCTGTAGTTAAGCTTCAGAGTTTCCCTTTTCTCTTTCACTGATGGTTGTACCATGGTTCTTCAAATCCGGCCACAATAACTACCATTATTTAAATATAAGGTTGACTGTACCTAACGGCCTTCGTTGACGTTTGTTTACAGTCTTGGATGTATTAGATGTATTAACTGTGTCTGTTTGACTGTATTTATGATTAGATCATAATTCTGACAATATGATACTCACTGGATTATCTAACAACACTTCACCATTCATTGCCACCATCGTGTAATATAAAATCCAAGAGACACCAGTAAGAACGTAAGAAATGAACAGATTTTTATGAATAGTGATTCTGTCGCATCGCAGTTGTCTGAAAATAAAAAAAGCCCTTACTATTCCTCCACAGTTCGACTAATTAACAGTTTCACCGTCTAGACAGGCAACATCAATCGTAATCATATCAAGGCATGACATAAATTCCATCTCAGATTTATTCTAGGTATGTGACCATTTGAATACTAAGTAAAAATATGACTACAGATATTCCTCCGAGAAAATACACTATGTATTCCAATGGTGGAAAATCGTATTTGAAAAATGAACCAGAATGCTTTAAGTTTTATTTTTCTGAAATTATCGAAACGAATGACGGTTCAAGTGACTAGTTTGCTATCATTAGGTCGAAAGACCAACGGAGGAAACAGGACTGATGATTTGTCGTACACAGATAATAGAAGTAATCATCTTTCGAATGATTTATATTTATGTGAACTCTTACTTGAATCTAAAAAAGATGACCAGTGATATGGTCAACATAATGAGAGACAGTGAAAACCCTCCAATGAAGATATAGATGTACTTTGTGTCATCCGTAGACTGAAAAATATAATTCACCACCTTAATTATGGTAAACAATACTTCTGTTACGATAATTGGACATATTTATGACTCTAAAAGCCAGTTTAAACTTTAATTACACGGCAGACATCTAACATTGTCATGGTGAAAATACGAAATTTGAAAACAAACATAATGGCGGGGTGATACTTGTGTTTAGTTAATCTTGTTCACTTATATTTCTATATCTAGTGACAAAATGAAGACGAAGTTATCTTGTGTAAGAAATGAGTATTATAGTTGCCTATTTCAAAAACATTCGTTGGTTGCTTTGTTCATGGGCCATTATTTTAACAATGATAAGAGCATTATATAAATGGATTGTTACCGAATGATCTTCTGTCAAGCATTCATTCCAATCAATGTACATCACACCGGAAGTACGATTTTCGTGCCACGTACCATTCTCAGTACAATGTCGGTAAGCAGTTGCTGAAATAAAATGATGATATACATATATTATCTTGATTTGAGGGATGATTAGTTAAAATTATGTTTGCCTGCAAAATAAAACAGTCAAAGTTTGTCTCAAGCGCTATTATTTAGCTCTGCCAATACATAAAATGAATGACGTTAAAGTACTTTACTTAAAGAAATTATGGACAATAAATAAAACTTAATTAAATTAGTCATACAATGATAAAATTATCAAAATTTGAAATCTAATTTAGAATCTTCAAATTTAGAAATAACATGCACACGTAATCCAATTAAAATATTGGTGTAATTCAATTCCCCTCGTTAAGAATTGTCGTAGAGTAAAACTAAGAATAAATAAGAAGTGTCAGAAGATATGTACATAAGATTCAGCCATGATTTGATTAGCAATTTAATATAATCGAGTAGATCTTGGACCGCTTTGATTGTAAAAACATTTTGAAACATGAGAATAAAATGTGAGTACCTTTGTCAGAGAAGGCAGGAATGCGAGGACATCGAATTGAAGCATTACTTCCCGCCCGTGTGTCAGGCCAACACCCACCAAAGTAATCCACCGAGCGTTTACAGTACGGCTCATCTGAAATAATATACGTATTGATAACATCGGTTTCACAGAAAAGAAACGCATACAAAAAAATCCAGCCTCCCCAAATACTACCTTCTCCAAAACATCTATAATATGTAACACTTTTCTTACAACAAATGCATCAGAATTAGTTTGACATACGGACTTCTTCATTCAACTTTAGACGAACACAGACGTTCAACAGAAATTATAAATAAATTGTTATATTTATACATAATAGATGCTCATAGTGTAATATGAACATTCAACAGAAAACTATAAATTAATGGTTGTATTTATATATAATAGATGCTCATTGCATATCCTTATC